>JAEANM010021187.1:0-11921 GCA_017656035.1 Myanophis thanlyinensis
ATAGTGGTTATGTTGTCTAGACTGTTACAATCGGTGGAAGGACTAAAGGATATTTTGTGTCGATATGGACAAGTCAGGGGTTACTTAACTTTTATAGCATGTTCCTGTGGCATAAAGCCACAGTTGCAGAACCGCTCCATAGACTCCTGGACAAATCTACCCCATGGCACTGGGGAGATGCTGAACAAAAGGCTTTTCAGGCTGCAAAGACTTTGGTCACCTCAGACAGCCTACTAGTGCAATACAACAAATCCACCCCGGTCCAACTAACATGTGATGCTTCCCCATATGGGGTGGGAGCTGTACTCAGCCACACATTTCCGGATGGGTCTTCGGCCCCAATTGTATACTTCTCTAGAACCCTATCAACAGCTGAGAGGAATTACAGTCAGCTAGACAAAGAGGCCCTGGCCGCAGTGGCGGGAATCAAGCGTTTCCATGACTACCTTTATGGCCAGAAATTCACATTTATCACCGACCATAAACCCCTTTTGGGCCTTATCGCTGGGGACAAACAAACCCCCCAAGTACTTTCCCCCCGCCTCATGTACTGGACTGAATTCCTGGCGGCTTATTCTTACACTCTGGAATACTGACCTGGAACCCAAATCGCACACGCAGACGCCCTCAGCTGCTGTCTGATGCAAATCAACCTTATTGACCTGGCACCCTCCCTCCCCCTCCTCCTTCTGGAACATTTACTGGACAGCCCGGTCACTGCAAGCCTTATCGCAAAAAACACCCCCAAAGACCGCACATTGGCCACCGTCCTACAATGGGTATTAAAAGGGTGGCCTGCCCAGCCAAGGGGGGGGGGCTGCTTAAGCCTTACGAATACCGGAAAGCAGAACTTTCCACCCAAAAGGGCTGCCTGCTACGGGGACATAGGGTCATCATACCCACACAACTACAGTGTTCAATCTTAACGTCCCTTCACAAAGGGTACCCTGGCATAGTGAGAATGAAAGCCTTGGCCAGAAGCTATGTCTGGTGGCCGGGCATCAACACAGACATTGAAAGCAAAGTCAAGCACTGTAATCCGTGCCAAGCGTCCCATGCTGCCCCCCCAGCAGCCCCTATCTCCAAATGGGACACTACTCAGAATCCTTGGTCCCGCTTACACCTCGATTTTGCAGGACCTGTGCAGGGACACATGCTTCTCATCATTGTCGATGCCCACTCAAATTGGACAGAAGTTCACCCAATGTGCTCAGTAACCACCGAAATGGTCATCGCTACATTACAACAGTTGTTTGCAACCCATGGAATTCCGGATGTCCTGGTTTCGGACAACGGGCCCCAATTCACCGTGGACAATTTCAACACCTTCCTCGCCGGCCTGGGCATATGCCATGCCTCCTCAGCACCATACAGACCGATGGCAAATGGCTGCGCAGAAAGGGCGGTCAGAACCACCAAAGACACACTTCAAAGCATGACGTCCAGCAACTTGCAGCAGAAAATCAACACGTTTCTCCTGGCCCAACACTCCACCCCATCCCCAACCATGAACCGCAGCCCGGCAGAAATCTTAATGGGCAGTAAAATAAAGATTCCTTTGAGCTGCGTTCACCCAGATGACCTCCCCACTGACACAGACCACTCTTTCCCGGGGACAAGGACATTCCTAGAGGGGGAGGGCATCTTTGCACAAAATTACCCAGGGCCACCCAAATGGGTACCCGGTCAACACGATCAACTGGGCCGAAGTCATACAAAATCCGGTTGCAGGACAGCTGTGTCTGAAAAAGACACGTCGACCAACTAAGGGGCAGGATTGTTGGAAGTGCTGACCAAAACGGAGGCACAGGACAGCAAGGGAAGCAGGACCCAAACAACCCGGGGGAGGGGTGGCCTACAGGGGAGATCCTACGGGGCATGCCGGACGCAAGAGACCTACCTGGGGCCTGTCTCGAAGCCTCATCAGCCGCTGAGGCCCAACTGCCACTGTCGCCGCAGTTGCCGCTGTCACCGCCGCCACCACTGCCAGAAATGCAAGAGATCCCCAGCACATCCTCCCCAGCACATCCTTTCTTGCTAGCGGCAGCAGCTCGAATGAACGGAGCCTGTGCTGTTCGATCAGAGACAGGCACCGCCCTATTTACCTCAAGGACTATGCATGCGCAGTCGAATCATCTGGAACACTCCGTCCGAGAGGGGAGGGGTGTTGTGTTCTGCGCACGCACGGGCAGAGTTTTTCCTCCAGTCCTCCCGCGTGAACTATTGAACCGACAGCGGATTGGCTGCCGGGCTGGAGAGTTCCCATTGGCTGGAACGCTCCAGCCAATAAGGTGAATGACAGGAGGAGCCGCAGCAAGATACAAAACCCGCGGCCTGCCTGCATAGCTGTAAGAAAAAGCTCATCATGAGTTTTACTTGCGGTTTGAAAATAAAGGGCACCCTCGCGGTCATCTAGACCACCCCACACCTGGCGTATTCTTTACAGTAAAGAGACCGGATTTTCGGCTACAACAGTAACTATGCTTTGTTGACTAAATGGCAAGGCTAGGCTTACTGAACCATAATTTACAATTATATTTATTTTTATGTCAAGCTTATACCTTGTTCAATAATTAAGAGAATAAATTAGTCTTCCACATTTGTTAATGAAGTCCTGTTCAGCCTTTCATTCTATACAATGAAATTGCTGACTTAAAGTGAGTTTTTTGAACTGTGATGGCAAAGGATAAATAGTTTTTCATTTGTAAGGATAAATATATTTTTATGGACTATATTTGATCAGTTGGATTCTCAATAGCCACAACTATGGATGGTATTTTCTTTTTCACTGAGGAATTCTAGCCATTTTTTTTACTATTAAAATTATTTTTTACAAACATCAAACTGCAAAGATTTATAATTATACCATGCACAATTTAATTGTGAAAGTCCATAAAGATACCTTGAATATTTCTTGTTGTTTCATGTTATGCAATTTAATTTTTAAAATACATTTAATTATCTTTAAGTACTATTTTCTGAATCTCATAATATTATTGATATCTTTCATTAAGTATGTATTATATATTATATGGAACTTCCTAATAATCCTGAAAAGGTTTTCTTGAAATTATTTTTTCTTAAACCTAGGCACTTTTCAAAAATATAGAGAATAAGGAATATGAATCACCTGGAATGGAAATGATATCTTTCGAAGTGTTTTATTGAGCTGATGTTAGGATGTCTCCTTCTTTATGCCATAACTAATTCTGTTTGGGGATCAAAATTTTGGGCTTGGTCACCCTAGTATGGAAGATAAAATCCAGAGTCAGGTTTTGACATTTTTTTTCTTTTGATTTCCAAATGAAGAGATTTCTTTAAAATATTAAATAATTTTGACCTAGACAAAATATACTGGCATGGATTTATATATTTCAATTTAAGTGGCCTGAAATCTAAACTTCTTCTTTTGGCTGTTCCCATTAGAGGTCGCCATAGCAAATCATCTGTTTTCACCTAACCTAAAATCCAAACATTTTAATTAATCTGATATGCACTTACAGGATTCAAAGTTTATCAGGTTTGTATATCATAGGTAAGCCCAGTGAAATAAATTCTAGATGTACTATAGATATTGCACAGCTATAAGGGAATGTATTGTACTCAAGATTCATAAGGCCAGGCTATTACTGAGAATTTATTGCAATCTATAACAATTCTTACTATTAAATGAACTAAAACTTCTTCTCTCCCAGATGTATTATAGCTCTTAATTTAATGACACATTATGTTTATAAAACATTAGACAATCTAAACAATTATATGATGGTTCTGTCTATTGCACATATTCAGCAAATAAACTGTAATTTATCTATATTCTATTACATTGGTAGAATCCTATTTTTTCAGTACTATGGGGTATTTTATTCTATTCACAGATTTAAGTACCGTATTTTTCAGTGTATTAGATGCACTTTTTCATCGTCAAAAAGTGGGTCTGTGAGTCTTGTTGCTGAAGCCCCACCCACCCACCGGCCCCCAAACTTTGGCCTCTGCCTCCCAATGATTAGCTGTTCCAGGCTGCCGGGATTGCTGCTGCCCATCAGAGTGGTCGTTGCCCATCACCACTGCCACCTATTGCCACCTCTGAGTGCTCTATTTTCAGTCTCCATGCAGCCCATTTTCGCATACTTCAGTATAAGCTTCCATGCATCCCATTTTTGTGCACTCCAGTTTAAGTCTTCATGCATCCCATTTCCACATACTTCATTTTCAGTCTCCACGCATCCCATTTTGGCCCATTCAGCAC
Source organism: Myanophis thanlyinensis (assembly GCA_017656035.1). Taxonomy (NCBI): domain Eukaryota; kingdom Metazoa; phylum Chordata; class Lepidosauria; order Squamata; family Homalopsidae; genus Myanophis; species Myanophis thanlyinensis. The sequence goes on from JAEANM010021187.1 coordinate 4,250, forward strand.
ATGAAAATGGGCTGCACAGAGGCTTAAAATGGGTTGCATGGAGGCTTAAACTGGAGCTCATAAAAATGAGATGCATGGAGGGTTAAAATAGGATGCATTGGAGGCTTAAACTGGGGTGCGTGCAAATGGGATGCACAGAGTTTTCAAATGGGATGCATGGAGGCTTAAACTGGAGCACGTAAAAATGGGATGCATGGAGGCTTAAAATGGGATGCGCGGAGGCTTAAACCGGAGCACATGAAAATGGGATAGATGGAGGCTTAAACAAGAGCATGTGAAAATAGGATGTATAGAGGCTTAAAATGGGATGCATGGAGGCTAAAAATGGAGCACATGAAAATGGGATGCACAGAAGCTTAAACTAGAGTAGGCGAAAATAGGATGTATAGAGGCTTAAAGTGGGATGCATGGAGGCTTAAACTGGAGTGCATGAAAATGGGATGTGCAGAGGCTTAAACTAGAGCATGCAAAAATAGGATGTATAGAGGCTTAAAATGGGATGCACTGAGGTTAAAAATGGAACGTGTGAAAATGTGGTGCATGGAGGCTTAAAATGGGATGCATGGAGGCTTAAACTGGAGCACATAAAAGTGGGATGCACGGAGGCTTAAAATGGGATGCATGAAGGCTTAAAATGGAGTGTATAAAATGGGATGCACGGAGGCTTAAAATGGGATGCATGGATGCTTAAACTCAAGTGTGTGAAAATGAGATGCACAGGGACTTAAAATGTAGCAAGAGAAAATGGGATGCATGGAGGCTTAAAATGGAGCTTGTGAAAATGGGATGCACAGAGGCTTAAAATGGGATACATGGAGGCTTAAACTGGAGCACGTGAAAATGGGATGCATGGAGGTTTAAACTGGAGCACATGAAAATGGGATCCACAGAGGCTTAAAATGGAGCATGTGAAAATGGGATGGACGGAGGCTTAAAATGGGATGCACAGATGCTTAAACTTGTTGGAAATGGCTCCAACCATTCAAATAAAAAGAACTTGGATTGGGGAAAACAAAAAGACTTTATTGCAATGTTGTGTGGGTGGAAGAATGAGAAGAGGCAGATCAACAGTAAAGCAACAAGTCTTTATTGAAGTTCTGATCAACTAACAATGGCTGTAGGCAGGCAGATCCCTTTTATAGGGAAAAGCTGCCTGCCTGACAGCCAATTAAATCAGGGTGCTTTCTTGTGCTGGGAAAGCATTAGGTCATTGAATAGTTCTGCGCATGCGTGGATACAACACCCCTCCCCACCCAGCCGATGCTGACAGTCTGAGTGAGTGATGTTGCATACATAGTCGCTCAGATAGGCTGGCCGCCTACACTCCCTCTCCGATCTGCGCACGCCCAAGTTATTTCTTGCTGCATCTTTGAAGGGAGCCGTCACCTCTGGAATCCTCTCTGGTCTGGGATCTTCCTGTGGCTGCTGTGCCTCTGCTGCAGGCGCGGCCTCCGGTCTTTGGATGATGGCCCCAGGTAGGACGCTTGATGTTTTATTATTTTCTTCACTGTCATTCGCCTCTCGCTCCGTTGACCCATCTCCGGAGCTCACTGGCCACTTGTCATCTGCGTTTGGCCATCTCCTCCCCCCTTGGTCCTTGCTGTCAGTCAGGAGTCTGCTTCGCAGTTGGTCGATGTGTCTCTGTCACTCTCTGCCGTCTTCGAGGGCAATGACATATAACCTGGGACTTGAGGTTTTTATTATTGTGCCTGGGAGCCACTGTGGTTCACCCATGTAGTTTCTAGTGAACACTGTGTTGTTTATTTTAAGAGTTCTGGGGTTTGTTTCTGGTGTTTTGTTGTTATGGCTTTCTAGGTAGTCCGGGTGGAGTCTGTCTAGTCCAATGCGAAGTCTTCGGCCCATTGATAGTTTGGCTGGGCTTCTGTCTGTTGCTGTTGTGGGGAACAACAGACTGTTCATGATGCGGTCAGGAAAACGCCTCCACTCCCTGAAAGCCAACACAGAGAGACTAAGGAGGAGCTACTTCCCACAGACAATACAGACCCTAAACCAAACCACAACAAACCCAGGACTATAAAGTATTCCTAATCTATCTCTCTCACCCATTCCCTAATTTATTCTCCCTCCCTGTCTATACTGTCCCTTTGCCCTACTACCTATGGTCGCGAGTGGTCGCATACACATTTCACTGCATTTCGTACTATGTATGTCTGTGCATGTGATGAATAAAATTTGATTTGATTTGATTGATTTTAAAAGCAGAGACTGGATTGGACTTTGGGCTACACAAAATGTCTCCTTGGACCTGGCATCTATTTTTTATTAAATAATTGTCTTTCCATTATAAAATAAATCCAGTAAGTAATAGGAAGGAAGAAAAAGGGAATGACAATGGCTTAGAAGACTTACAGAGGGCATCAAAGCAACAATACACTTTAATGCATTTCAGTTTTAATAGGTCACCAAATTATTCATAGATTTATATAGACAACAGTTTCTGAAGACATATCCCTGACAACTGCTTAGTAGGCAATCTCATAAAAGTGGGAAGTTGGCAGCAACTATCATGGCTTGATGGAAAAGTGTTGGTGGGAATGGATCCTTTCCAAAGCCCAGGAAATATAGCATTACGTGAGTTCTTCTTGGCAGTGTGTAAAGAGCTCAGAAAAACAAGCGAAAATCCAGTTTTCTTCAGAAACCCACTTTGTAATTCTCTTTGCCATTTTTATACAGCAGAGACCTGATTTTAATTGTCTCTCTGGCAGAGAGTCATAGGATTGCACAGAGTTAAGATGCCATTTAAACAACTGAGTCCAACCTCCTGCTCAGGACAGGAATCCAAATTAAGGGACCGTGGTGGAAGATTGTGCAGCCTAAATAAGGGGAATCCTACCATCTCTTGGGTTCCAGTGCTAAACTACTGTTATCAAAAGAAAATTTCCTTTAATATTCTGTTGGAATTTAACCTTTTAAAGTCAGATTTACCCAACAGAATATTAATCTATTCAATAGAAACCAAAGATGACAACTATTTGTAGAAGACGTACATTTTAAGATGTATAGGTAGTCCTTGACTTATGTCCACAATTGAGGCCAAAATTTCTGTTGAGACATTTGTTTTGCCCCATTTTATAACTTTTCATTGTTGTTAAGTGAATCACTGCAGTTGTTAAATTAGTAACACAGTTGTAAAGTAAGTCTGGCTTCCCCATGGAATTTGCTGGACAGAATGTTGCAAAAGGTGATCACATAATCCCAGGACATTGCAACTGTCATAAATAATGCCAAGCATCTGAATTTTGATCATGTAACCATGGGGATGCTACAACAGTTGTAAATGTGAAAAATGGTCATAAGCCATTTTTTTCTGTGCCATTGTAACTTTGAACAGTCACTAAATGAACCGTTTTAAGTTGAGGGCTATCTGTAGAGTATATACCAGTATTAACTAGAAGTACAAGGCATCCCACTGTTGTGGAGGAGGTTGAAACTAGTTGATCTGTGTTAAGGTGTGAAACTATTGTTGGGCAACGTTTATGGTTTTGCTCTCCCTCCCAAAAGGGTCTCTAAAAACCAAACAAACTGGGGCTGAACTGAACATCTCACAAGAGAAAAACCTTAGAGCTTAGAATTTAGACCACGATGAGATTTGAAGTGAAATTACTCTGAATAAAGAAGACAACTTTTTAAGGATGATGCACCAAGGGGCCTGCAGGTGGGAGTCAGATATCAAGAGGGTAACCCTGATTGGGCAGTCTGTACCCTGCCCTTTTTTTCCTGTGCATCTTGCACACAAAACATGTTAGAAACAGGCAGGACTTTGATTGTGGAATCAGGACCATCATCTTGATTTTTTTTTACATCTTCCCCACACCCTCCCTGGATGCCTCTGATGGTTGGAAACCTTATTACTTGGTGCTTAAGCTATCAAAGCTGAATTATGAAACTGCAAAAACCATTTTTCACTTATTTGGGTACGCACTGGGAGTTATACACATTTATTTGATACTATAAAGGGACCAATACCAAGAAATTGTTTGAGGAATACTGAAAATAATAAATACACTTTATGAAAATGAGCATCATTTTTGTTCCTCAAATTGCATATTGCGTTTGATTGATATGTACTCCCAACTTTATGCTGGTCTCTTGAGCCTCTGCATTTCATCCATGTTTGCTCTCCCTTATTCAACAAGCCTACACATGGTTTACTTTTCAGTGCTGCTTCAAAGGTATTATTAATACCTTTGGTGTTGTGGCAGTTGAATATGTGATCAGTCCCTCTTTGTTCAGATTCTAAACAAAAGCTTTTAAAGAAACTGATTAAGAGCAAAATTCTGGGTTGCAACATAATGCAGATTTTCGAATTGGATTGGATTGACAAAGATTATTTTCAATGAACGCAGTTAACATTATGACATACAAAGGGAATGAGGGCTCTTCATTCTGTAAATGGATGTATTATTCATTAGATGGAACAGGCTCCTTAAACAAACTGCTTTCTGCATCACTGCCACTGCACTGATTATTCAGCAAACATATGTGATAGATCTCATTAAAAAAGACTAAGAAGGCAAGAAAGACAGAAAACTGCATCATTATTGCCTCTTTTTAGAACAAATCTCTGTTAGTAATATACCTTATTTTTCTGTTCCTCACTCTGCGTCTATCAACAATCCTGCACTACAAAACTACCATATATCAACTGGTGTCTTATTTTTATTCTGGGTCTCATTGCTAGCAGCTCCTATACACAAAATGGCATAGGCTTCATTCTGGGTTTCACAAGCATTTAGATTATATAAACAACTAACCTGGCTATTTAGATTCTGCATAGAAGCTGATCCCATGGCCTGATGAATCAATGGCAGTGATAGAAACAGCAACCCTCATGGTTTAGCTATTTTTATTTAACATGATATCCAATTTGAAGAAGAGTATAGGTAATCCTCCAATAACAACCCTTTATATAACAATGATCTGGAATTATGAAAGCTATAGAATGAATGCTTTACAGCCCATAAAGCATTTCAGGATATAACATTGCAAAATGTTCCATCACCACCATCACCATGGTCACATGATCGCAATCTGGATCATGTTTGCATTTACAACTAGTTGCCAATCACCCTACAACCATGTGATTGCCATCTGCAATCTACTCTGCCAGCTACTCCAGAAAGTGAATTGGGAAGCTGACAGGAAAGATACAAGAGAGTGTAGAAAGTTAGCACCTACCCCTCTCCTAGAAGAATGAAATATTTTAGGAAATATTAAAAAGGCAGAATATTATATTTCCCTAAAGGAAAAATTGACAAAATATGCTCTTAGAGACCCAAAGCAGCCCTAAGTCTTTCTTAATAGCGTCAGGAGACCCATTAAGAAAGATTGAGCCACCTATTCAGTAACCAAACTGAGGAGGCCACCTTTTAGAAATGCAGATTTGGTAATCCATTTAAGAAAGGATATTTTGAAACAAAGTGTCAAGATTCAAAAGGAAATTTTATATGGAGGATATTATATGTATATGCATGTGTGTGCTGCTAGGTTTGCTGAAAGCATTCAGTATATAAATCTTGACACAGTAATTGTGGCAAAGGTCACTGAGGGGGAATTGTTATCTTGTTTGCATTCCACAGTTTTAGTTCCCATGAGAAATAGTTTTGAGGGTTTGCAGGTGTGAGGGGAAGTACTTTCAGTAGTCATTGGACTCTTTTTTGAAATGGTTGGACAGTAATTAACATGTGATAATTAATGGGGTGGAACTTTAAGTTTTACTTGGGTGTTGGAATCCCGGAAGCTTTAGATTCGGGATTCACCAGATCATACCAGGACAATGTTCTTAATAAAATTTTATTCTTTGGACTTTCGTTCTCTGGAATTCTAACTGAGTTGAGGATGTTGTGTGGAACCCTGACTTCATCCCGAATCTCTCAAAAGAATAAAAATCCGCCAATCTCGGTGGCCGGTGTCTTGAGCCCCGGCGCTCTCCCATAGCCTCGGGTTGCGAAAGAGCTCAAGGAAGATGGAGGAGAAAACCACCGCTGTCATGGGTTCGCCTACGGGAGCAGCCATGGAGAAAACCCCCGCTGCCACGGGTTCACCTACGGGAGCAGCGGCGGAGGCCCTCAACAAGTCTGCCAGACTGATGGAGACAACGTTGACTGCTATCCTGGAGGCCTCAGGCACGGAGCCGGAATTCCTACCAGGAGCCCGTCCGAAAGGGCAATTGATTTGGTTGAACACTTCAGAGGAAATGTTTCAACCAACTTCGGAGGCCGGATTTTATCCGTCACCTCAATCAGCAGTTGCTTGGAGAGAAGGAGAGAGTTTTGAGTCATCGGAGCCGAGAAGTAGGTACATCTCGCCCTCCACTCGAGCCATCTCCATGGGGAGTCTGTGAGACAGATGGGATACATGTCCCTGAAAGAGGAGGCCTGCTACCAAAGCTTGCCATCCGGTGAGTGGGTGATACAGCCCCCAAAACTTTCCACTATTCCACAGGCGGGGGGGGGGCAGCGGTCAGAGCAGTACCATGACAGCCTGGCCCCAGCCAGAGGCAGGGGGTTCCTTGCGCAGCTCACCAGCCATGCCAGCCAGAGCGGGGAGCCCCTCACTGCAGGCGGTTCTCCCTACCCCAGACCCCAGACTGGGACCCACGAGATGACAGCAAGGGCCTCAACTTCCACCTGCAGCGCAGATCCTGCCAGGTTGGGCTTTCTACCCGGGCCAAGGGTGAGTGCGTGCCAGTGGACCCCCGCAATTCCAGCTTGGGGTCCCCCACTCCAACTGCAGGCTCCGCCGGCGGCCCCATTGCCGGCACCGGCATCGAAACCACACCCCCTTGAAACGACTTTTGACGGAACCCCAACGAAATTGACTTATTTCCTGAACTGCATCCATTTGCATTTCAATGAATATGGCTCTCGTTACGCCATTGAACGGGAGATGACGAACGCTATCACCCGGGCAATGAAAGAGGGGGAAGCTGCAGAGTGGGTGGCTGAAATGCACCAGCAAGAAGCCCCCGAATTGGACAACTTTGATGACTTCGTCCTAGCGGTGGCTGAGCGGTTTGAAGACACCGCGCAATGGGAATGGGCCAAAGTTGAGATCAAGGAGATCAAGCAGAGGGGTCGACACCCAAAAGAATACATGTGGGAGTTCCGCAGAGTGGCAGGGAAACTTCGGGACTGGCCGGATCGCCTACTGATTCATTATTTCAAAGAGGGACTGGACCCAGAGCTGCGGAAAGCAGGCGGAATGCGAGGAGCACTCCAGAGGATCCAGGAATGGTATCATCTAGTGGTGGCAATGCACCTCGAACTCTACCCTCACTGGAAAGCCCTGGAGTCGAAAAGCTCCAGCCCAACAACCAACAACTCCAAAACTCTGCTCGACTTCTGGAACCAGCACGCGACAGGTGATGTGCTTCAGATGCGGCCAGATGGGTCACAGGGCTGCCAAATGCCTTGCACTGGTGCCGGTCCAACTCATGAAGCCAAGGACTGTAGCAAAGCTGAAAACCGCTCCAGCAAGGAAGTCCCAAGACCGAGGGAAGGTCGTAAAACAAGCCTTGGAAAACCCGGCTGAGGAACCAGACCCGCAGGCCTCTCCGAACAGCCCCGAACTGACTGTCAGCCTCCATAGAACCTCTATATAGTTCCTGCTGAAAAACTTCCATAATGTTCTTGCTTCTAACTGTCTTATC
>JAEANM010021188.1:0-11921 GCA_017656035.1 Myanophis thanlyinensis
ACTCAAGCTGGCTGTATCTGGGCACAGGAAACCACAGCCACTCGGTCTTGGCAGGGTTGAGCTGAAGTCTGTTAAGATGATGGTTGTGTTCTGTATACTGTGTGTATTTAGAGCTCAACATATAACATAGCGCAGAAGGTCAGATGCAGTCCATATGAGATTCCAACATGACATTTAGAGAGTTTTCAGATGTTGGCACCCTTTTGAGGCAGAAGGCAGAGCATTCGTAAAAAGGAGTGACTGGAGGGTTACTGCTCTTAGCATCTGTCGATTTTTCAGTGTTGTCCTCCCAATTAATATGGAATCTTGTGACTCTGGCATTAGATGTCAAAATATTCCTCTGAAGCTTAAAAAAGTCTGGCTTTACTGGAGGGTTTTCCCTCAATTCTGTTTCAGTATTTTCATTGTTTACATAATAGCCAACTCTGATAAATGCTTGACCTCTGTAAGTGCAAGTGATTAAGACAACTGTTACACCTACAGCATCTGCATAAGGAATAAGTCCTGGATTAGGAGCATCTCCTGAAATACAAACATGTGTCTTCCTACAGGAACAGGGCCTACTAAAACTGAATCTAAAACTTGATTGTATTCTTCACTTTCTGCTGAGCCCACATAAATGATTTTCCATTTCAAATCTTCCCTGTGTTTTATTATTGTTTTTAAAAATCTTAATTAAAAACAAATACATCCACTTTTGCTGATTTGATTGTCTTTATATTCTGAATCAACATGAAAAACTATATCATCAAACATTTTTCTATACAGACTTAAGATAACACAGTTACATATATTTTATAGATCACAACTATTTAATGCTAAAAGCAAGCAAGCAAAAAAAAAAAAAATGCTTTCAATTTTAGAAAATCCCAGAAAAACAAATGGTCTTATTTTCTGGTGAAAACTTTCCTCTTAAGTTCTGGAGAGCTGGAGGATAGTGCTGGTGCGATACGTGTGTTACCAGATCCTGGGAAGGGACAAATGCTATTCAGAAACTTTACGTATGTCTTGGGCGTATAATTCCTATCCACACAATCTTCTGAATTTAGCATTTCAATAAACCATCCCATTTCAAACATTACAAAGTTTCCTCTTTTAACAAAGCACAATAGGTAAGTCCCTACACATTCCTACAAATCTTAGTTTTATGCAGATTTTCTCCTTACTGGGCTGCAAGTTCCTGAAAAATGGATACTTTAAGTAATCTTCACAAGACCGTTCTTTGCCTCCTTTCACTTTAAGTCTACTAGTTTCTTTTGAGAACTTCAAGATAGGAGAAAACACGGACATTTTTCTCATTGTTATATAGCAAGTCATTGGGCACAGCGGCAATGTAATTCATACTGTTCACACCTATAGTTATGAGTTTTTGGGGTGAATGGGGAGTGTACCTTTTATCCAGTTCACATTAGTACAAAGTAAGTTTTATTTAAGTGCATAATCCATTAGCAATCAATGCACTGTGAAATATTAACATTCACTGAACTATTAAGAAGTCTGCTTTGAAGCAGATTCAAAGGTTTCTTTTTTTCATCTGGACTAAACCCAGATTTACTCACCCAAAATCTGTGTCTCCAACCTCCTATGATTCTGATCAGAGAAGAAGTCACTTACACAAAAAAAAGCTCAAATGGCTTCTGTTTGGCAGAGCCTCCTTTTAAAAGGGAAATGAAAGACTATTCAAGCCACTTAAAAGGGCAATGGAAAAAGGGCATGTTAGCTTAGTTTTATAGTTAGTAGTTCCTTTCGTGACTGTTCGAAGTTACAACAGCATTGAAAAAAGTGAGTTATGGCTGTTTTTCACACTTACGACTATTGCAGCATCTCCACAGTAACATGATTGACATTTGGATGTTTGGCAATTGACTCATATTTATGAGGTTGCAATGTCCCAGGGTCACGTGATCATCTTTTGCAATCTTCTGACAGAGAAGGTCAATAGGCAATCTAAATACCCTAAACAATTGTGTTACTAATATAACAACTGCAGTGATTCACTTAACAATTGTGGCAAGAAAAGGTTGTAAAATGGGGCAAAATTCACTTAACATTTGTCTCGCTTAGTAACAGAAATGTTGAGCTCTATTGTGGTTATAAATCAAGTACTACCTGCAAACAAGTTTATTAGAAAGAAAGGGTCTTGGATATATTAAGTCCAGAACTACAGTTTTCTGCTATAGTTTATGATTACTTTTTATTATTGAAGCTTTTTAAAGATGAAATCTTATCATATATGATTAAGTCCCATTAAATTAGATCAGTTCTACATTCCCCTGCTGGCTAGGAAATTCTGGAAGTTGAAAGCCAACATTTTTAAGTTTCCAAGGATGAAAAACACTGATTTACTGCAATTCAGCATCCAATAAAATTGGCCGCTGCTGTGTGAAGAAGAAGAATGGAGGGGCATATCCAACTGCCGGTATGTATTCTTTAACCTGAAATTCTTGCTGATTTTAAAATGTTCTGTGGAATAGCAAAATGTAATGATCCGTTATTTTCCATTAGGTTAAATGGTGAATATTGTCAATTTCTTTATTATTCAGACTTGTAAGTTGTACTGGCCAGAAGAAAAAAGAAATCCAGTATTCATTTTACAGAAATGTCATAATTATTAGGCAGCCACAGTGATAAAATAAGATAATAATAAGATAAAATGCAAGCTTTCAAAATCTGTCATTTGGTGCCATATAATCAACCTTTTTAAATGAGTATGTTTATTTGAGAATAGGTATAACTCTGTGTATTTAAGCCATCTTGCATGTTAATGTTGACCTGAAAGACAGGATATAAATGAAAATTATTCCAAGCAAATATACTAGTCCTGAACAAATATTCCACCTTCTTCTCTGGTTAATTGTTCAGTCAGATTTAGTGTAATTTATAAAGCAGCCGATCATATTTTATATATTTTGGCCAACCAAATCCATGCAATTAATCTACAGGTGAATGTGTCACATGAATTCAGGAACAGAAAAAAGCATACCGGTAATTCAGTTAATCACTGTAAGTTGGCTGAGTGAATATAGAAGTATAATTGATAGTAGGAATAACTTTGAACAAAAGAGCAACATTTCTACTTTCTACTTTCTACTTCTTGTAAAAATAAAGGGAGGGAATAAAGCATCTTTAGATTTTCAAATTTCTCTTCTTGTAACCTTACAATAAAACTGGTATTAGTATTCATAACTTTGGTTTCCTAGTCTGGTCTACTCTGAAGGGCTGACAAGCAGCAATATGGCACATTGAGTTCTGCTGCCTTAATTTTGTTCATATACAGCTATGTTAAGTCTGAGTGTATAGACATAATTTTGTGCAGTTTTCTTGACAACAGTGTTGCTTGCCATTGCCTTCTTTAGGAATCTTTGGATCTGTTTTCAGCAACCTGATCTACAGCCCTGGCTTTCCTTGTGGTCTCCCATAAAATGTTAATTAAGTCCAATGGATCTTAGCTTACAGGTATTTTAATTTTAATTCCAAATTATCACAAAAGCATGTAAATTCTTCTTTAATTATTATACTCTGAATGTATTGTTTGAAGACCTAAATCTCTGGAAAATTTCATAATGCTGGAAAAGAGAACAGGATAACCAACCTCAAGGCAGACTGACTCAATTATAATATTGCTGGAAACCCTGAAGGGCCAGATTGGAGAATGATGCTCCTGGAGAAAATCTATCTACATATTGAGTAAGAATCCACACTGACTTGTTGGCACATAGTCAATCAATTAATCAATCAAATCTTCTTTCGGTATGAGTAGCTATAATTTAGGATAATTTCCCTCTATTATGGACATTGTAGAAAAACCACTGTGTTACTCTATTATAGCCTTAGATCAGAAGGAGTCTGGTAATACCATTTCCAATACATTAAGGTATAAAATGTGAGCATAGCTTAACATTTTTTTAAATACAATGTATTGGCCAGAAAGGTGTTACCAAACTCATCCTGATTCCTGCCCCTCATAAAAATGGTAAACTCCTACAGCCAAATATTAGGTCCTAGAAACTATTCCTTATTATTAAACTGTTCTCATTTATTTAGAAATTGGAGTGAAGACTGCAAGTGGTATGAATGGTATTACTGTTAATCAGAGACAACCATGATCTAGCAAATGCATAAGTCTTGCAAATCATAGCAACAGTATAGACAGCTTAGCAACAACAGCTGCAGCAATGAAAGACAAAAAACAGCCAATATGGGTTGTGAGAAGCACAAATGTAAGGCACGAAAAGTTAACAGCTAAAGAGCTCTGGAAGAGTCCATGTCACCAACATGACAGTTAAGTATCCAAACCTTCTCTTGTCTGTTCTTATACTTAAATACACATCAATATTTGTGTTTATGTGTCTGCATATTAATCTATGCGTGTGATGATTTCCTCGTGGCCAAGTAGTGATTATTTTCACAAAGTTCTTCAGTGGATGCTGATTTTTTTAAGGAACTAGGATTTTTAAAGTTTGATAAAGCTAGATTTTTATTAGCATTTGTTACACTTTCGAACTTCTGATCAAAACAAGTAAATCATTCATTTTCTCCTAATGTCTTGCCCAGTGAAACCTACTCAGATAATCAGTATGCTTGTGATTTAAGAGCTTGATAGAACTTCTCTTCACATGCTGTTCATGATAAAGGCAGAGGCATTACGCTGGAGATTGGTTGGGGACAGCAGGATTCCCATTATAGAAGGCTTACCCCACAAAAAAAGTATGACTAGGGTCAACATTTTTAAAATGTATGCATGCATTTTAAACCTTGCCTGTTGAAATTGTATTTTCTGACATACTGTTCCACCATCAATAGAATGGAAGTTATCACGGCTCAATACTACGGATATATTTATCATGCCAAACGCAAAAACAATCCCCAGGAATTTGTATCTTGAAAACATGAAAAGCCTAACATCAAACTAAGACAAACATTGACACAATATATTAGGCACAATTCATTCCCTTCTAGAACAGCTAAACCTTTCAGAAGACCAACAATGAAAAAATACATACACAAACACAATAAATGCTTCTTTAAGGTAATGACCCTTCGTATTATTTTAGGAATAAGATTTGGTGAGGTTAGTTTCTAATTCAACATGGTTAAAATCGCACTGTAAACTCATGAATTCTGTTCAGACTACATGATACTGTACTGTGCTGAATATAAAGGCAATAATTCCACTTGTAGTCTTTTGCTATGCAGTTTTGGCTGCAGGCAAGCTAATTTAATATTTGTGATCATTTACCTTCACTGTCTGACACTAAGACCAAACAATATAAAGCAGTGTTTCACAACCCTAGCAACTTTAAGATGTGAGGACTTCAATTCCCAGGATTCCCAAGCCAGTCCAAATATCTTAAAAGTTGCCATAGTTGAGAAACACTGATCTACTGCCAGATCACCTTGTTGGGGAAAAAAAGTTTTACAATATTTTTTTTATAAATTTCTATTCTTCCAAACTAGTGTGCTCTCCATTATTTCTTACTCTATCTTCCTTTGTAATTGACTTAACTGACATGTGTAAAATATACCAGAACAATGCATTTTATCATAGTAAAGCATCTAGTCATTTCTGCGGCTGCCTTTGCAGAAGAGAATATAATATTTTATTTTTGATTGGAAAGGAACCCTATACTCCAATGGGGGCTGGGAAAAAGTTTTGCTCTTGCTATGTAGATGTAACAGCTGTCACCTGTTATATCCACTGAGACTAACCCTGTCCAGAAAATGGCACTGAACAGAGACAAAGAAGCCAACTATGCCAACTTATAATCTCTATTGGGAAACAGCGAATGGACATAGCTCAATTATGACATGTTCCAGCATTGGGTTTAAAGTTTTTACAATTTTAAATGGGATTTTAATCTATAAATTTTTAATTCTCAGCGTATTTAATGGTTTTAGACTGGGTTTTAAATTTATTTCTTTGCAAAAAATTTTGTATTTTGTATTGTATTTTACTTGCTGTGCACCGCCCCGAGTCCTTTGGGAGAGGGGGCGGTATATAAATTCAATAAAACATAAACATAAACATTCTCCTACACACAAAATGATAGCACGCTGAACAACGTGATAGCATAAACTCACAACATGCAGTTATTGTATCCTAATCCTTTGGGCTCAGTACTATAGACAGCAATTGCCCTATTCCTGACCCTTCCTATGGATAAGGAATCATATCCTCCTCTGCTATTCACATCCACTACTTTGGAAAGAGGTTGGTTCACACAAGACAGCAGGCAAATAGATGCCTAAGTAGGAAGTCTACAAGAAACACTAAATAGCTGGGACAATATTCTAGAACAGATTTATTCAGGGAGGGGAAAACTCAACTGTTAAGGTGCTAGAGAAATTGCCAAGGACACACGTTAATCAGAACTGTGCCATATTAGTTATGGCAAAGTGATTGGTTGGGTGTGAAGATTTCATGAACCTAATCAATTGTTATTAAATAAACCAGTTACACAAACTATATGATGTGAAGTGTGAACCCATTGTTAATTCTAGACACAATGGTTCAGTTGTTGTATGAACACAGCCAGAGAAAGGATAAAAGCACATATCAGGTTATCCATAGTCATCCTGGCTCCCTCATTTTGAAAACTAATAGGAAAGATATAGCAGGCAGTATTACTTGGCTATATTCACACAACACACTTACAATTAACTCATCCAAATGTTCTTGGTTCACACAACAGACAAACCATAAATTAACCTTATATGGCTGATCTGCAAATTAGGCTAATGTGTGCACTTTATCTACAGCCTCTGTCCCTCTGTCTGCAAAGATACAGGATCCTTACAGGAACACACAGCATAAAAACAAATTAAAGCACAGGAATTCTCATTTACAGAAATGCCACCAGGTGAGGTCTAATATTAGGCCAAACTTCCCCAACCTGGCACTTTCCAGATGTTGGGTCTAGAACTCCCCTAAATTTCTGACTATGATTACTTCCAATACTCCTTGAGAGCTGTCAGGTTGAAAAAGAAAGCATATTAGGCAGGCCGGATTTGAGTTGCAGAAAGGCAGCAATCTTTTTATATTAATTATCTTGATCAAAACTGAAAGGAAGGAGGGCCGGGAACTCGGCTCGACTGGGGCGCTTGCCAGCGTCAAGTTATAACAGGACTGGCGCAAAGCTGGACTCGTTGTTCAAGATTAAAATGCGCTTCAGGTATGCCGACCTCGGCTCCTGGCATCCCAAGGCTTATCAATACGAAAACGTCCGTCCTTTTCCCGATAATAGCCGCCCACCATCTTAATAAAGTCCTGCACCTTCTCACGCGACCGGTCGAGACAGAGGAACCGGGGACCGCAAGGAGGTGGCACCGACTTGCAAAAAGCTGGTTTCGGAATCTACCACTTCTAGGAAGTGACGCCTTCCCAGAATCCTACCGCAAGAGGCGAAGTTGGCGCTGGCTTGGTTTGGCTGGTTGGCGGCGGCGGCGGCGGCGTGTTTGCCACCCGTCTGGACTGCTGAGGTGAGCTCGTCCTTCCGCGCTCGGATTTGGGTTGTGCGGCCGCTCTTCTTCGGTGCCGTGGACTCCTGCAGCAGGTAGCTTGCTCCGGGCTTCTCCTTTGGCTCATTTCTGCTTGCTCCTGCTGCCCACCCCCCCCCCCCCTCCAAGCAGAGCAAGTTGCAGGAGAAAGTTTACGAAGGGAGAGAGCGAGAGGGCTGGTTTGCGTTGACTATGCAAATATAGACCAGAGCAGAGCAGGCGCCGAGTGAGTGACAGCAGAGCGGCTCGGAGTTGTTTTTGCAAAAGCGAGCGGTCGGTTGAACCCCTCGGCGTGGGGAGGGTGCGTGCGTGCAAAGTTAAGGAAGCCCCTGTCACGAGTTGGCGGTTGTTGTTGTTGTTGTTGTCCTTATTTAACAACTAGCTCAGGTTTCGGGCCGCTCCTCTTTGGGAGCTCCCCAAGTGCTGCTTCGCCCTAGGAAAGAGGCCGCGCGCCGCGAATCAAACAAACACGGGTGGCGATGAGTTGTTTTGATCTTTCCGCATGGAAAGGGGATTTTTGGGCCTTTATTCGCTGAACAAAGCTTTCCTGCGAGTGACCTCCGTGCTGCTGCCGTTAATAGAAGGGGGAGAGCGGGAAGCTTAGGTAGCGAAGCGGTCCTTCCAGATACGGGACGCGGCTGCAAGCGCCAACCAGAAACAGTCCTTCCTGCTTTGCAACGCAGTACGAAAATGCGCTTTTTTTTTTTTTTTTTCCCACACCGTGGGCGAAGACCAAGCGTCATACGAGCAGGTTTTCCCCGGGTCTCTCTGCGGATAGAGAGTCAGACAGAAAAGCCCTCTGGGGTTCAGGCTTGCAACATACCTGTAGTCTCGGAGAAATGTTTGAGGCTCTCCTGTTCCGTGTTTTATTCATACTAGGTGGGGGGATTCTTTGGCAGCCAGCTCTCCCAACACCCACTGACATGTGGCAGTGCCTTACATAATTCTGGCAAGCCTTCTGGTTAGCCTTCTGAAGGTTTATTTCGGAGAAATTGCAGCCTTTCAGCGTGCACGCAGCAGAGCGCTTGTACTGAAATGTTGCAGGGAGTCCTGGCCCTTGTAAAATCTGGCTTCAAGAAAACCTGCCACTTGAAATGAAAAATACAACAAGGTAGTAAAGATGGGCATTTCCCCACTTGTATAGCATGAATATGTTCTGGAAGCTTCTTTTCATTGGGCAGCTCTGTATGCCATCTCTTAATCTCAATCCCAGACTTTACCCAAAGGAGTTTAAAATCACTCTTTAGCTTTTAAAGTGGTGCTTTCACTTTTAAAGAGGCAACAAGTAGTGTGGGTTGCACCATGACTATAATCTCAAACTTATACTGTTTTGTCAGGGTGACATCTAAGGTGGCCATTTAAAATAAGGACAACAAAACCCGGCAACCTTCTCTTCTCTGTCCTTAGTGTATCCTGTATGCTGTCAGTATGGACAGCACCATTTGTTGGCAGATCTGTGACAGGATAAGGACAGATTTATTATGTGAAACATATTACAAGAGCAAAACCCACTCTGTACATATTTGATGCTTTAATTAGTTACATGTGGCAGCTGCCTTGCTGTGCCAAGCTTTTAAGCTTCTCTGCTCAATATGCAGAGAAGTCTGCTTTTCTCATGCTACTACTGAACCACAGGACAGACTTTTGTAATAGTAGATAATATTCTTGGCTTCCATATTTAGTCCAGCATATTTCACTAGGCAAGGCAAAGGTTGTATTTGCACAAACTGCTAGTCTATAATTATCCCAAAAAATATTTTTTTCCTAACATTATTCCCGCGCCATGGCAAGGTCCATTTATCAGCAAAACTATCTCCATTTGGCTCAATCCAAGGTGTCTTTAATTAACTGAATATGTTAACCATATTGACTGGGTTTGTAGGACACAGCGAGCCACCAATTAGCCAGCTGCATTTTAACATAGCACCTCTATTAGGCAATTAAGATTGGCCTGTGCAGTGGATCTATTAATTTATTGAAATCATCTAACTCAGCACTTTTGAAACTTTGCAAAATAAATGAATTTTCTCTAACTCAACCCAAATGAATAAAATTGTTCCCCCCCCAATTGGGCTTAAGTTCAGACAAGGAAAAAATATAACACTTCTAAGAATTAATTATTACTCTATATCACAAGACTTCTCAGGCTTTGCAGTGTCATTAGTGGCCATTGGGGCTTATGCAAGCAAATTAAGGAATACAAACCAGTTTGAAATAATGCTCCATTCTGCCTGAGCAAAGCTGATCATTTTTTTAAAGTGTGTGTGAGAGAGAACCCAGTTGCTAATGACCACACTGGGTGGTCTCAACCCACATTTTGAGAGCTTCTGTCCTAGCCCAATTTTCTGCTTCTTCGATAGAAATAAGCAAAGGTTTTAAGGACTAGGGGTTAAAAGCAGTCACTATTATTCTCAGCCAGCATGACATATGCATAATTCATTTTAATGGTTCCTTCTAGCCACCTTATGCAAGATCTTTGCATAGATCTTATGCAAGATCTTTGACTAAACATAAGCCTTTTTATAAATAAAATACAGGCAGTCCTCTTACTTTCAGCAGTTCATTTAGTGGCTATTTAAAGTTACAACAAAAAGTGACATGACCATTTTTCACACTTACGACTGTTGCAGCATCCCTATGGTCATGTGATCAAAATTCAGACTCTTGGCAACTAACTCGTATTTACGGCAGTTGTAGTATCCTGGGGTCATGTAATCACTTTTATGCGACCACCTCACAAGCAGGGTCAATGAGAAATCCAGATTCAATTAACAACGTGCTACTTGACAACTGCATTGATTCACTTAACATCTGTAGCAAGAAAGGTCGTGAAATGGGGCAAAACTCACTTAACAAATGTTTCACTTAGCAACATAAATTTTAAACTCAATTGTGGTTGTAAGTCAAGGACTATTTGTAAGTTTGTTACAGCCACAGCCTTTGCAGTGAAGTTCTCTAAAATATGAGATTTGTCTTTGCTAATTATTGCGTAACAGAGAGTTCCTATACGTCTTATGAATCAAATAAAAGCTACAGTTCTTGTGTGCTTTTATATTTATGAATGTATATGTATTCTGCATATTTTCAGAAATTTATCTGATTTGCATGAAGATCAAATACTTTTTTTAAAAAAATGAGTTTTTGACTCATTAGTAAATTGAATCAACAAATATTTGAATATATTTAGACTTCCAATTGAAAATATAAATGAAACCTAAGTGACATCAAATGAAAGAAAAATTAGAAGTAATATACACATATGTGATATCAACCTTATGAACAACTTCATGTGTCTTTCAGTACAGTAATTATGTACACAAGGTCAGACTGTAACAGATACAAACCAAAGGAGTCTAGGGTAAAATGTCGTTTTGACTTTAACTCTAACAATAATTTACTCAATACAATACTGCATTCTTGCACAGTATAAGAGTGCAAAAATCAGATTTCTCTCTTGGTAGTTTTTTGTTCTGAGATCTTGTCTTAGAAAAGAAAAAATGCATCAATGCCAAAAGAAGTAATATATTCTGGAATGCATTTTAGAATTTAGTAATCTGTAACAGAAAACTTCAGCCACACCTTTTTGCAGAATGTGTGTTTTGAATCATTGGCAGGACTTTCTTTTTTGCAAGGCAATGATCAAGAAAAATTCTGAGGCAGAGCATGAGCAATAGTTGTGGTTTTTCTCACCATTTGCTTCTATCAGCTTCTTCAACGTTACAGACAGATGGACTGCCTTGCCTTTGGGAAAGAAAATATTTTAATGCATCATAGACAATTAGATGGCTTGTATGAAAGAAGAGGTACTTGAGTTCAAAGGATGCTTTGTCCCTCAAGATAAGGTTTAGTGGCCATGTTTCCCTTGCAAGGTTATCCAAAGTTTTTAAACAATATATTGAATTTTTATATCAATATAAATGGTAATAAAGATGATACAACTCATAACAGTTGCCAATAAAATTGCTAAACTGCATTTCATTTAAACTAAAACTACTAAGTTTATATAACAATTGGAAATAACTAAAAACATAAAAAGGAGAGAAAATTACATTTCTATAGTTTCAAAAAAAAGTAATACACTACAGTATTCCATTTTTAAATTATACCGTAAATTAAACCTAAACCCAAATTTTGATTTCTTTCCCAATAAGATCTATTATGTTGGGCTGTCTCAAGTGTTGGAAAGGTGTAGTGCTTAAGGCAGCAGGCTGGAAAACAGGAAACCCTTAAGTCCTGCTTTAACCACAAAATCCAGCAGGGTGACTCTTGGCCAATCATTCTGTCTCAGCCCAACCCTACCTACCTCATAGGGCTGTTGTTATAGGGAAAATAAGGTGTGATTGATATGTTTCCTGTCATGAGTCATTTGTAAAAACAATAAAAGTGGGATACTGGATGGATGGATGGATGGATGGATAGATAGG
>JAEANM010021189.1:0-11921 GCA_017656035.1 Myanophis thanlyinensis
TAAATTAATTAATTAATTAATTAATTAATTTCGTCTGCACCTGATGGGGCAGGATGTGAAGATGAATTTTGGATGCCATCTGAATCCGATTGGAGCAGAAGGTGGCATGTGATGATTTAGGGGAAGAAATTTTGACTTTACTTTGAGTGGAGAAAACGTGGGAATTCAGATTCGGGTTTTCTCCAGATGTGCTAATGTGATGTCTTCAATAAAATCTCATTCTGAGGACTTTTGTTTCTTTGGAGTTTTGATTACACAGGAGGTGTTACCTGGAACCCTGACAGCAACTGTGGATTTTGTGGATCATTCCTGTTTAGTTTGAACATTGTGGGTTGCTTTTTTTTTTCCTTTAGGGAAAAGTTGTAGCTCAAAAACACAGTGCAGAAATATAATTGCACAGTGGAATGCAGTGGCCTTTTTATGCGGAGCAGTGTGACTAAAATAGCAGAGATGGGGAGAGCAAATAGGTGGGGGGAGGGAATGGAGTGGGTGGCAATCTCTGTCCATGGAAGAACTGAGGTTCAGGGCTGTAACCGATCTTACATGCAGACTTCAAGTTCCACGCACCAGCACCAATGGGTTAGGTGGTTTCATGGTTGATGTTCTAAAGATCTTCTGAACTTGTAGATGTCAATGTAAAAAAAAAAAATCAACATCGGATGCATGAATAATTAAAAGACCATTTCAACCATTTCTCCTTTTCTCTCTTAGAAGATGCCTTTTGCCAGGTGTAGCATGAAACGGTGCCCAGCAGGAGAGAGGAAAAGTGTTCCAGAGGGTGAACAGATTTGCTGCTACCAATGTGACTCTTGTCCAGAAGGGACCATTTCTAATCAGACAGGTAGAGCATGCCTCAAAGGTAGATTTTCCAGGATCAAGGAAACCATTCAGTAGATCAAAACATTAAGATCATTTCTGCTCACTTGTGGTAGATTTGACATGCTTCAGGATATGGATACATTTTTTCCTGCCAACTGTTTAACTTCACACCCCCTGAAGAATGACAATTGGCAGGACTTCTCTCCTGACCCAATTTCACAACGGGTGGACTCAAGGAATTTAATTTCTAGCTTTCTTGCTCTCCTTTCTACTCCTCCTGTCACAAATCAGTTGGAAAAATCAGCTATTGGTCTTTTTTATGAATGGATGGAGCAGTGTGTCTGCCCAAAGTTTGTGTTATTTTAGCCCACCTCTTCTGTCAGGATTATCAATCTCCCTGGAAATTTTCAGCCTTGTCAGAGAAATAGATCCATCTACCTACATCTGATAGCCACTTCCTGCAAAATCATTATGAAAGTGATTTGAAATGGGAGGAATCCATTATCCTACCCCACAAACCTTTCATTCCACACAACTGTATGAGTGTTCTCCTTTGTGCATGTCTGTGTCATTTTATGATCATATGACACACCAGTAGATAATGTACCTAAACAGCAAACAGCAGGTTCCCTTATAGACAGATGCATCAATCTTCTTTTAGTATAAAGTGGAGATAAAGATCAGATTCCCAATTTCTTCTTGTGAAAGGAAAATGAAAAATTCATGCAAGTGAAGAGAGATCCTGATATCTAAGCTATAACCTCCATGTCAGGGTTCCACACAATATCAGCAATGCAATCAGAACTCCAAACAGACCGAGTCCAAGGGATAAGATTTTATTGAAGACATTGTTCTGGTACGGTCTGTTGAAATCCCAAATCTAAAATTCCCGGGATTTCTCCACCCAAGTAAAACTGAAAGTTCCACCCCACTAATTATCACATGTTAATTTCTCTCCAACCATTTCAAAAAGAGATCCAATGACCCCTTAAGACACTTCCCCCCTGCAGGTGTCAACCGTCCGGAGAAAGTTCTCATGAGAACCAGACCTAAAAGAATGAAAACAAGATAACAATTTCAAGTTGTCTTTACCAACTCCCCTTTGCCCTCTCAGCGACCTTGCAAAAGAAAGAAAAGATGTGTCAAAGCTAAAAGGAAGGCCCCAAATAATACTTTAAACCATGGCCAATATTCTTCAGCAGAAAAACCCCAGTCCGCAAATGTCCTCTTAGACTTGACATTCCACTTTTTAGGGCATCAAAAGCAGCTCTTTTCATCACTTCCTTTTTCAATTACAATTGTTGGAAGAAATATCCATCTGGGTTCAGTTCCAAGTGGAGAGAAAGACACTGGAAATATGGAGGCTGATTGGAAAGATGGTTTAATGGAGAAGAACCATCAAGCACATGGTCCTGGTACAGCTGACCACGTGGAGTGGAGAGAGAGAGAGAGAGAGAGAGAGAGTGTGAGTCATTTATACTCTTGCTTGGGCCTGGCCCTTGAGCTTTCTGTTCCTGTGCAAGAAATGTATTCTATTGGTTGTTGTCAGGCTCCCAGGGGGGCTATGCAGGGGTCATAGCTAACTTTGTATGGTGTTTGAGTCCCAGGCTTGGTTGAAGCTTGCTGACGCAATGAAGGGGCTTATTGTGCAATTCCTATTGTGGCCAAATGGCTTTGCCCTGAAGGATAATCCCATCATCCTGGAGCTGAAGGTCTTTTGTTTTGCACAATCCTTCTCAATGGGCACCAAATATCTGCTGCGGTCAGGGAGTTGGGATTCTGGGGTTTCCTTTAAGATTGTTATTTCTCCTTTCAGGGAAATATTTTATCCTGACTTTTTAAGTATGTCCTAAAATATTTGATTCTTCTAGGAGAGGGGTGGATGCTAACTTTGTACACTAGAAAGGAGTCACAATGTGATCCTAGGAGGGGGGAGCTCACTGTGGATGACCCTGATTTCTAAGATTCTTGATTGCAGATGCAGCTCACTGTAATCCTTGCCCAGAAGACCAATACCCCAACAAGGACAAGGACCACTGCATTGCCAAGAAGATGCACTTCCTTTCCTATCAAGACACCCTGGGATACATTTCAATTTCTCTCACTCTTTCTCTTTCTGTGATTACATCTGCAGTTCTGGTGCTATTCCTTAAACATCGTGACACACCAATTGTCAAGGCTAACAACCGGGATCTCAGCTACATCCTCCTGGTTTCCCTTCTGCTCTGTTTCATCTGCTCCTTCCTCTTCATTGGTCAGCCAGGGAAGCTCACCTGCCTCTTCCGACAATCTGCCTTTGCCATTTTCTTTTCCCTTGCAGTGTCCTCCGTGTTGGCAAAAACTGTCATGGTGGTTCTGGCCTTCATGGCTACCAAGCCAGGGAACAAGACAAGGAAACTCTTAGGAAAACCACTGACCTTCTCCATTGTCTTTGTCTGTCCTCTGGTCCAAGCAATTCTTTGTGTCACCTGGCTGGTAACATCTCCCCCATTTCCCAACATGGACTTCCACTCCTTTGTAGGAGAAGCCATCTTGGAATGTAATGAAGGTTCACCTTCAATGTTTTATGCTGTCCTTGCCTACCTGGGTTTTCTGGCCCTTGTCAGTTTTGCTGTGGCCTTTTTGGCCAGGAAATTGCCTGACAGCTTTAATGAAGCCAAGTTCATTACTTTTAGCATGCTGGTTTTTTGCAGTGTTTGGATCACATTTGTCCCCACTTATCTTAGCACCAAAGGGAAGTCCATGGTGGCTGTGGAGATCTTCTCCATCTTGGCCTCTGGTGCTGGTCTCTTGGCTTGCATCTTTTTCCCTAAATGCTACATTATCCTGCTAAGGCCCCATCTTAACTGTAGGGAAAATATGATAAGGAACAAAAATCTCTAAATGATGCAAGCTCGGGAAACATTTACATTTTTCTTTGAGGAATATTTAGTTTCTTGTGGCATTTCTAAAACATTCTGACAGTGAAAGAGGAACATGTCCATCAAATAACACCTAATCAAGTGCTATAACTGGTTACAATAAGAGTCATTAGTTGGTGGGTGGACACATGTGGAAACTGAATAAATAAATAAATCTATCAGCACAATCATGTAGCCTTTCTCATCCCTCCTCTTCCAGGTATCCATATTGAGGCCCAATGCCCTACATAGAAAGAAAACTTGCTGTTAAAGATATGTTCATTATTTCAAGGAGGATATTTTCTAATTTTATTTCTTTTAATTGTACTATTTTTGTGTTTTAAAAGGTTAGTTCCATATCAACATGTCAGTTTTACATATTTATTTCCATAGTCTTCCAACACTTCATAGAATTTTATGCTTCTATTCTTTTTGTTAGTTGAGATTAAACTCCAAACTTCCTATCCAATTCTGCTGGTCTGCCTCATCAATGTGGTGGCTGTGATTAGTAAATAATATCACTATGCACACAGTATTCTAACCAATAGTGTTGTTGTCTTCTTACAAGACACAGGTTGCTTTAACGATACCTTGTGCCATGTCATATCTCAGAGTTTCTCAGTAAATATGATAATTGGACCCCCTTAGGAGACAAAAAGATGCACTGATATAAATCCATTTCAGAAAAGAGAAAATGGTGCAATAAAGGAAGGGGAAATGATGCATGCAGACATATTCCAAAGTAATACTATAATGGATGTCAAGTTATTCCCTGCCCCTCTGTTATTTACAGAGAACAGTGGACTTAGTTAGAACAAACATTTGCCTCTAAGGATTCAGAAGCTGCTGTGGGAATGTTCTGAGAAAAGTTACAACAGGCCTCAGTGAGATTTAGGGATACATTTTTTTATTTCTCAGTTTGAAAATTATCTACTTCTATTAATCTGAAAACTGATTTTCCCCACTGTTGTTTTTCCACTTGACCTCTCTAAGGCAAAGTCAATAACCAACAAGACTGATGTTCTTGGAGATTCCTGTTGCTCATTTAAGAGATTTGTAATGTTTCAAGTCATATGTATACATTCTATAACTATAGAAGCCAGATTCTATAGTTTGAAATGCACATGCTGCAAAAGTACCAATTATGGGAATAGCAAGCCCATAAATATCTCTGATATTTAACAGTAATCATAGCTACTGTGGTAATCATAACTACTGTCAAGTGGGCAGCTCTCAATGGGGTACCAACTTCTGGGCACTGGTTTGGACTCATGACAAGTATCTTTTTGGACAACTGGAACTGCATGCAATGTGGTTAAATTTCCACAGACCTCCTGAGGTTGGAAAATATGAAAAGACAGTTTCCACACAATAAATATCACCTTTTTGGTAACTACAGGACAGTTTGAACATAGCCAAGCTTGATGTGGTGGATCACCAACTGAAGAAGAGGGATCGCCTCTAGGGAGAGTGAAAAGACATTCCAGTGTAGAATGTCAGATTGGAGAACAAAGATCTGCATTCAAATCCTTAGGTCTATATAGTATATGCTGTTTCCAAAGGAAGGCATACAGTTTGGCTATATTCTTGTAATATGGATGATCTACTTGAGCCTAATCATGGAGTAGTTCTGGTTACTCCAGTGTGACATTACTCTCTCTGGATTGTCTTCTTCTCTTGGAAGATGGTTTTTCTTCTTGTCTGTCTGTCATTTTTTCCACAACAAACTGACTACGGCTGATCAGATCACTGACGAAGCTAACCTAAGGATCACCATGAAGGAAGGATGATCCAACCATTTTGTTGCATCATAGCATGTACCGTGTAACATTCCAACACCACTTTTGTGATCTGACTACTGCAGTAAGGAGACAATCTCCCCTAACAGAGAGATAATGAACATGTTAAATGCTTCTAAACTCCTTAGCCAAAATCTTTTGATTTCAAATGCAGCCCACTGTGACCCTTGCCCAAAAGACCAATACCCCAACAAGGACAAAGACCACTGCATTGCCAAGAAGATCCACTTCCTTTCCTATCAAGAGACCTTGGGGTGCACTTTAGCCTCTCTTTCCCTTTCTCTCTCCATGATCACATTTGCAATCCTTATGATTTTCCTCAAACACCATGATGCACCAATTGTCAAGGCCAATAATTGAGTTCTCACCTACATCCTCCCGGTTTCTCTCCTGTTCTGCTTCCTCTGTTCCTTTCTCTTCATTGGCTAACCCAGATGCTCACCTGTCTCTTCCGACAAATAGATTTTTCCATTCTCTTTTCTCTTGCAGTTTCCTCTATCTTAGCAAAAACTGTCATCATGGTTCTGGCTTTCATGGCCACCAAGCCAGGGAACAAGACAAGGAAACTCTTGGGGAAACCATTGGCAAACTCTATAGCCTTAACCTGTCCAAGAAATACTCTGTATCACCTGGCTGGTAACCTGTCCCCCATTTCCCAACTTGGACTTCCACTCCTTGGTAGGAGAGACCATCTTGGAATGTAATGAAGGCTTAGCTTCAATGTTTTATACCTTTTGCCTACCTGGGTGTTTTGAACCTTGTCAGTTTCACTGTGGCCTTTTTGGCTAGGAAGTTACCTGACAGCTTTAATGGAACCAAGTTCATTATTTTTAGCATGTTGGTCTTTTGCAGTGTTTGGATCACCGTCCTCCCCACCTATCTGAGCACCAAAGGGAAATCCATGTGGCTGTGGAGATCTTCTCCATTTTAGCCTCTGGGGCTATTCTCTTGGTTTGAATCTTTTCCCCCAAATGCTACATTATTCTACTGAGGCCCAATCTGAATTGTAGAGAGAATATAATGAGGCACAAGAATTGACTTGTATTGGGATATTGAAGTTTTACTTGGATTGGGGCATTTTTGCAGTTGTCCCCATCAAGTCCCAATAATCATCTGGGCAATATACATTAATATCAAAATGTGAATATTCTTTATTAATTAAACAAATTTATGTAGACACCCATATAGTAAAACTATTTAAATAGAAAATACTGTTTCCTGTAACCCCACCATTTATCTTATATACTTTTAAAGTCCAATTTAAGTCCAATTTCACCATATTTTCAGTTTCTATTTTATTCTCAATACATTTTTTAATTTCTGACTTCTCTATTTCTGCTGTCACACACACACACACACACGAGATGAGAGCTCCACCTCTAAGCCACTATATCATTCTTTCAACTGATGTAAATGATCTCAATATATTTGTTAGCTGCTCAGAGTCACCTTGTGTAAGGGAAATGGGCAACCTAAAATTCAATAAACAAACAATCTGGAAGACTAACTACCCTTTTATTTTTAATGCAAACCACTTTTTCCCAGTGAGTCTGGGTCCCCAACTTTGTAATATAGATTGATCTTGAAGATATGAATGTTGATTTCCAGCAGAACTTTTGTCCCTTTATTTGTTTTAATGAAGAATCTTTAAAAAGAAGCATCAAATTGGGTTACAGAAAATTCATGCAGAAATAAAACAGAAATACTAATATTGACAGCATGCTTGTACACATAAGCTCTTGGGGCATTGCAGAATTCTCTATTAATTTTTTTTTCATTCAAGTATTTCTCATTGTATATTTTAATGCAAAACATTAAATTGTATTGAGTGTTCTCTTCATTGTGATTAGATAAACATGCTTCATTAATAAACAAAATCATACAAATTGAATATTAAAGGATCTTCTCCCGACCCTGCTATTTTTTTCTGCTTTCAGATTATTATGGGGATGGATTGTGATTGGATGTGATTTCATGGAATAGTTAGAAAATTGTTCAGTATTAGGCAGAGAGGAAGGAAGACAATGTTGTGTGATAGACTTAGTTGTTCTCTAAACTTACAAAAATGCTTAGGGATAGAGAGGGGCAGAGAGAGGGATGACCCAGAAGCAGCCCACATAGCAGAGCCTCCTGGTATCACTTCTCATCTTCCACCACCACAGACTAAGACTGTCCTGAGTGGAACCAGAGAACAGCCAAGTCTCCAAACTTAAATTTTTCTAGGTAATCCAGCTTGATACTATGCTTGATAGCATGAACACCTCATGGATAAGGAGCGGGAGGATGTACAATAGGGCATCTATCATCTGTCTGGCACACTGCAAAGGCAGGATTTGTTTGATAGGGTGACAATTGGGTATTATGCTTGTCACTCAATGAAAGGTAACCCATCCTGGCTCAAACCACAAAGGGAGAGGGGGCTGAAGAATGGTGTAGAGCAGAATGGTGCTCTTGATTCTGTCCTCAGGAAATCCTCTATCAGCCAGAGTGATTGATATTGAAATACTTGTTTAAAATATTAATGACCCACTCAGTGATTGGGAAATTTGGCAGAATGCACCTAAGTCATAAAGAAAATAAGAAAATTTGTGATTATTAAAAAACCATCCAGGTACCTCATAGTTGAAACACATCTCCATTGACTATTTAGGGAAATATCACTAAGTATTTCCATAGTGAGTTATTAAATTAAGTTAAATCCCAGGGAGTTTCTTAATCTGGAAAGAATTTGGTGGTGGTGGCAGAAGCAGTCAATTCCAAAGAGATCTCAGAGATTTAAATGAGTTTTCATCCTGTGTATCCTACATTAAGGGGATTGGACTAGGTGACCCACAAGTTCTCTTCCAACTCCAAAGCTGCATCACTCTCCAATCACAGTTGCCCAATTGACAGAATTAGAGACACAGTTGTGGTTTCAGACATATATTTCCCTCCTGTGAAAATTGCATGGACTTCGGAGTTATGGGGATAATGTGGACATTTCCCTCTCCTGGGATTCATCAAACACTAGTAAGTCTTACTTCATCTCAGTAAGATTAATCCTCCCGTGCCCCAAAAAGGTTATGGTGTAAACATGTTTATGTACAAGCTCTGAATACTATATCTGGGTCCCTTTATACTTGGAGC
The DNA here is from genome assembly GCA_017656035.1 of Myanophis thanlyinensis. Taxonomy (NCBI): domain Eukaryota; kingdom Metazoa; phylum Chordata; class Lepidosauria; order Squamata; family Homalopsidae; genus Myanophis; species Myanophis thanlyinensis. The sequence goes on from JAEANM010021189.1 coordinate 8,645, forward strand.
TTAGATGAATGCTTATCATGAAGATTGAAACCACTTGAACCCTCTGAAGTTCCCAGAGCATCACTTTTCTACAAGGCCCTCCTTTGGCTTTCTGTAGAAAAAAGTCTGTTGTCAATGATTTCACTCTTAGCATTGCTTTGGACCTTGCCTGCAGCCATCCAGATGGACCTAAGGCCCAACTGCTTCTGGAGGAGACCTTTCCAAGAACAAAAAGACTATTACAAACCTGGAGATCTTACTATCAGTGCAAACCTACCCCTCTCCCTTACTATAGTGCTACAGCTTCCAAATGAGCCTCCTAGTGATTGGGCTAACCTTTCTCTGTAAGTGTTTCTTGGTTGTCTTCTTTTTCCTGGGGTCAATGTGGGAAAGGCAGTCTTGAAGATGGGGCAGATCAAAATCCCACCCAGCCTCTGTTGATGTAGCGATTTCCACGCTGATTCTCTTTGATGAATCAATTTCCCTTCTTAAACCCTCTGACTCTTCAGTGGTGAAGAACAGCTTGTCACCCTGAATAAAGAGTCAGCATTTTTTTCCCTGGTCCTGAAGGCAAAGCACATTTTGCAGAGAAGACAATTTGGGCTGAACTTGGGGAGATATAATGCTAGGGTTCCTCTATCTTACTGCTTCACTGAATGATGTAGGACCTTCCTAGTTAGAAGATGTTGTTTCTCCTTGATGAATCAATCTCCCTCTAATCCCTTCTCAAGTCCTCTGACTCTTCAGTGGTGAAGAATAGCTTGTCACACAGGGGAGTCAACCTTTTGTCTATGTTCCTGTAAGTAAGGTGCACATTGCATAGAAACCAGTATGGGCTGAACTTGGAGAGAAATAATGCTATCTTACTGCTGCACTGAATTCATCTTCCTATCTCATTACTCTAATGATTTGTAATGCCATCCTTCATGCTTGCATTAAATTCTATGCAATGAAGGTCTGTCTTTTGTCCCATCCAAGTATATTGGCATCATCATTTCCAGCCAGAAAAATCCAACCCTGGTCAGACATTCCATTTAATTCAGTTGAATCTAATTTATTGGATTTATAAAGTCACATGAATCAAAAGGACTCCGAGAACATGATAGGATGCCAGGTTCAGGAAAAGTGTTTGGGAACATAGGACATAGAAGGTGTCAGCTTTTAATATCTCCATGACTGGATATATAATAAATGGTGTAGTTTTGTCAAGATGATCAGCCAGATTTCCATAACTGGAACGGAAAAGTTCATTTTTGACTTGAACTGAGCTCAGTCTGTAAATTATAACTCACTTAAATGTTCTGTGGATTGAGGGATAGGAGTTTTTGTAATACACTGTTGACAATAATCACAGGATTAACTGACTGACAGCAACCCTGTTTTCTGACAGCAGTAAAACAAATCATCTAATTTCTAGTGATCTGTTTTATGATCAATTCTTAGAATTTTGGTAATGATTTTTTCTAATTTTTGTCCTCTAACACTTGCAAGAAAGACCTGTTCCCAAGAACTACCAACACTTCCTGGCCTTGGCATTTGCCATCCAGGAGATCAACAATGACCCACAGCTTCTCCCCAATATCTCCCTGGGCTTCCGCATCTATGAAGAGAACCATTATGCAAGCATGGCCCAAGATGTCAGCCTGTCTCTGCTTTCCAGCCGGGGAAAATTGTTTCCTAACTATAAGTGTGACACACAGGACAACCTTCTCTCTGTCCTTGGGGGTCTCAGCTCCAGAACTTCATACCAGATGGCAACTGTGTTTGGCAATTTCAAGATTTCTCAGGTACTTGGACATATAACATGATGAAATGGGGAATGCTCTAAATTGTGCCTTGTGTGGTTATTGCCAACAACTTGCAGAGCTAATTCTGTGACCGGAAGAAAACATCTCATGAAGGTGCAAAGTTGTGGGGATTTGGATCTAGAAAAGGATACCCTGCTAGTCTAGATAGTTTGAGGTTAGTAATATAAAAATAAGATACCATTTTCCTTGCTTAATCTCTTCTTTTTCCTCCATTTCCACCCTCCCTTCAGCTAGGTTACCGCTTCTCTGATCCCATTCTGAGGGATAAGAGCCAGTTCCCCACCTTCTACCAGATCGATCCCCAGTATCACCTACAGAATGAAGCCATTGTCCATCTCCTTTTATATTTCCAGTGGAACTGGATTGGGATGGTTGTTCAGAAGTCAGAGACCAGTGACCATTTCATCCAGATTTTTGACTCCACCCTTGCCCGGAATGACATCTGCATACAATTTGTAAAACAGATCTTACCCCAAATATTAATATTCAATGAATTGAACAGCAAACAAATAGATGTGCTTTGGACCATTTTGAATAGTGATGCTCAGGTTGTGATTATCTCAGGGGTTTCAAGTGCTCTGCAAAGTCTCTTATTGTCCCTTTCCTTTTATGAAGAAGAGTATCATACTACTTCTGGGAAGGTCTGGATCCTGACCACCCAATGGGAATTTTCAGCTATTGGCTATCACTATGAGTGGGGGAAACTAAAATCCTTCCATGGTGCTTTGTCTTTCACGGTTCACACAAACCCGGTGCCAGGATTCAAAGATTATCTCTGGGCTCTGAATCCACATGAACCCCATGGAGATGTCTTTCTTCCTGGATGGTGGGAAGTTGTATTTGACTGTGAGGTTTTGAAGGCAGGTGTGTCCTCACCTGGTGGCCGAAGGGTTTGTACAGGGGAGGAGAGCCTGGACACCCTCCCAGCCTCTATCTTTGATGGAAAGATGACCGGTTTCAGCTACAGCGTCTTCAATGCTGCCTATTCTGTGGCACACGCATTACATGCTGCGTATATGTTGGAATCACAATGGACATTGAACAGGGGCAGAAAGAAGCCATACCTGCTCTGTGTGAAGCCCTGGCAGGTAACTTCCCTTCTGGTCAAGCAAGCAGCTTTACAGTGTTTTAAGATTTGTGGGAAGAAAAATCCTCTGTGGTTCCAAGCCAGGAGAAAGATGCTGGAAATAAAATGGAGACTGGCTGGTTGGAAAGAAAGTCTCTGTTTATTTGGTTGCCAGAAACTTCAGTGACAGCAATATGTTTCTGGAGTGGCTCGCAAAATGGCTGAGTGAGTGGATGGATCTTTATAGATTTCTGGGGTTTCGTGTTTGAGATGCTTCAGGGGGTTGTGAAATGTAATGACCTTTGTGTCTTTTCCTATTCTAATGGTAGTGGATAAATCCTGTTATGTCAAATCAAATCAAATCAAATTCAAATTTTATTGGTCACATGCACAGTCATACATGGTACGATATGCAGTGAAATGC
>JAEANM010021190.1:0-11921 GCA_017656035.1 Myanophis thanlyinensis
CACACACACATTATTCTTTTCAGGGCTTTCTAATGTTTTCATTCACTGCCTTGCATTCCTGTTAAGGAACAAACTATAAATCAAATAAATAGGCTATATGCTGTACTACCACTGACACTGCACGCCCTTCATTTAAGGAGAATATGGACGTAGACATGACAGCAAAATGTGGAAGAAGGACAGGTTGAAAAGTCTGTATCTCTCTAGGATTTTCACCTGCAGTTGGTTAATTAAAGGTAATGTTCTGTTATCTGGTTGAAAGAGTTTAGGAGCTGGGGAGGAATTGTGAGATGATTACCTGAAATGAAGAAACTATACTTTTTGGCATTTCTTTGCTGATGATTGCCTAAATTATTGCTTGAATTGTGACAAGGCTTTTCTTATATTGCTACTGTGACAGCATTCTTAAGCAATACATGGTTTTCCTGCTGTGAGCTCCCCTGCCACCTTTCTGAATTTACTTATTCTGAAGTGACTGAATTCTTAAACATCAGACTGCAGCTGCAGACCAAGAACTAAACAGATCCTAGACAGAGCTCATAGCAACTGCATTCCATGAGAATTGGAAGAATTCCAAAGATTTTTCTATGGGCAGTAGATTTCAAGGAAGAAACCTAGAAGGACTTTGACTGAATAGTTTCTGTATATATTTTTTTTCTTTAAATACACATATTTCCTTCCTGTATGTTCTATTGGGAGTGTTTTTCTGTGAACTAGTAGTTTCAGTTAAGCATATTTACTCTTTCCCAGTTTTTCAAGGGTCTTCTTCTACATTATGTTGCGAGTCTGCATATCTGAGGATTTATCAGCAGAAAATCGCTTCCCTGCTGTGAGCACAATCCAGGAGATTTATAGAGAAATAAGGTTTATTATTTTTGGTTACTTTTATGCAAAAACATCTTAATTTTATTAGTTAATAACCCAAATGGTTATACTGTGTTTTGGGATAGAGGATATGGGTATTATGACTGTGCAATGTTTCTGGTTCAGTTCTAAAAAAAAACCTGCTTCAGATTTCTGTGATATTAAAACTGAGCTCTTTTGTAAAACATTTATAAACTAGAATTAGCCATCAATGAATATATTGATTCAACATGATGGTGCAACTGTTTTGGTCTGTGACATTTGATTATTGTGTGGTTTTATTGATTTGGGTGTTTTAAATTATGTTCCCCATGGATGTTTTAGTTATTTTCTATATATCTTATAAACCACCAGGCATTGTTTTTGACCATGACAAGAAACAAATATACAAGTATAGTACTATACAACTCTTCAGAGCAGCTATATATTTTCCCGGGATTGCGTAGCAGTTGCCCAATGCTGGGAAAAGGAAAGCGGCTTTAAAGAGTTTTCAATAGGTTCTACATTTATGTTTCCCTGTGCAATGAAGCATCTTTTCCGAGTTATTTCTCAAGCATCATGCAGTACTAAAAGGAACTGTTGATCCACTTCTATGTTCCATTCTCATGATATTAATAATAGTGTTCAATGTCTCTTCAGGAAAACATAAATCTAAAATGAATGCATATTTCTGGAATATTAGTAGGAAATGGAATCATTTGAGACAAGCTTTGGACATTGCCATATATGAAACCTTCTACATGGCATAAATATAAGAAAAGGCCTAGAAGAAAAAAAAAAAAAAAGGCAGGCTAACCAAAGCCATCTGATGAACCTGGAGAGAGAGGAGAAAGAGAGCATAAATGAAATCATTAAAAAAATTTTGATTGTGTATGGATAAAATAAATGTTATTGTTAGAACCTGAAATTAGCATGGATTAGAGTCCAGCTGGTAGAGGAAAAAATAGAGTTGCTAGAATAGCCATAATAAGGACATCTCATAGTATTATCAGATGTTATATACCTAACAACCACCATATGATTTACATTGCTTTCTTTATCTTTCCTATGTAAAGTTTCTAGGGTTATATAACTTACAGCCTTCCTTGTGGCCAGAATCCAGGAATTACTGTAGCTGTACATGCTAATAAAATATAGTCTGTTGCATCTATCTCCAAACAAAACACTGCATTTTAAGGCTATGTTTGAAATGTTCAATGAAAATTTCACATCAAAATACTTTGATAGAAAACATAGATTCCCCTTTAAAAGGGCAAGTCCCAAGAACCTAAATTTATTTATACTTAAATGTTCCTGCCCCTAAAATATAGGTAGTCCTTGACTTACAATTCATTTAGTGATGGTTCAAAGTTACAATGGCACTGAAAAAGTGACTTATGACCATTGTTCATGCTTACGACTTTTGTAACATCCCCATGATCATGTGATCAAATTTCAGATGTTTGGCAACTGGTCCATGCTTATGTTTCCCAAGATCATGTGGCCACTTTTTGCAATCTTTTGACAAGCAAAATCAATGGGGAAGCCAGATTCACTTAACAACCATGTTACCAACTTTCTAACTGCAGTGATTCACTTAACAACTGTGGCAAAAAAAGGTTGTAAAATGGTGCAAAATTTAACAAATGTCTCACTTAGTAACAAAAACCTTGGGCTCAATTGTAGTTTTAAGTCGAGGACTACCTATATAGAGTTCCTGTGCATGAATGGGTGGTAAAATCAGCACCATGGAAAGCTCAGAGTGCCAGTGGCTTCAACCAAATCTGAGAGTGAACCACTTTTTTAGTTTCCAGGACCACATCTTGAAGAATATAAGGTGGCTTAAAAATGGAGACCTCTTGCTTTGAGCTCTAATCTCCTCAATTCTGCTAAGAATAGAACACAACCAGAATGCACTTCTGGTTACCAAGCCCTCAGACAAGATGAGGGGACAATTATTTGCATAGTATGAACTCTGGATGCCTCAGTGTTCATTAGCTGGGCTGCAACTTAAGACTTGACTATGATTCTGAAGACTATAATTTGTTCATGAGTGCCAGTATATTGATGAAATGGACTAGCCTTTTTAAAGTTGCAGTCAGAAGCCAGATCTCTGCTGAGAGGATTCTAGTATCTGCCTCCAATGAAACTGAAGAAACGGCTTTGAGAACCCCTCCTTATCAATGCTGGAGCCCAGACTATCATTTTGTGGGACAAGACTCTATATGAGGGCTGCTGCAGGTGGCTCTGAATCTGAAGACTGCAATGCATGCTTCTTTGGCATTCGGTTTGAAGAAACCCAGACTCACATGTTGGAATTGTTGCACAAAATTCACACTGGCATCGTAATTTAATAAATGCAGGGCAGAACACAATGCAATGCTTTATTTTCTTACTTATAGTTGTCAGAAGAAGAAGCATAGTCAATTTTATCTATCCTCTTCCGATTTTGTTTCCTTGCTCATTATGTCATGTCACTCACAGAACCAAAAATGTCTTGGATGAGTTTCTTGGTATAATTATTCTTCAGTCAGCTCCCCCACCCCCTTTGTTTTTTTGATACTACAAACTTCTCTTTGTTAAGTTTGATTCTAGCCTGGACAATTTTTTTTTGTCTCTCCTGGAAGTAGGTAGTTTTCTAAAGGGGCTTTCTAAAGCTAGAGTTTAAGATGTATGGCCCAACCTCCAGAATTCCCCAGTATGTTGGATGGGGAATTCTGAGAACTGATGTCCACAAATCTTAAGGTTGCCAAGGTTGAGAAACACTGATCTAAAAGATAAGAGACTTCTAGCTAGTTCTGTCACCACTTAATTTTCTCACATCAGATTCTTATCCTTGCCCAGTTGTCTAGACTACCTCATCACACAAAAGATGTTTGGGTGATTGTTTCCTACAGTATATTTTATCTGCTGGCTCTTGAATATCTACATGTGCCTCTGAGTCAGAATGTGAAGTAAACATTCAGCTGTGCTCTAACTTTGTTATCAACTATACAAGTGCTTCTTCCAGAAAAAACAGTCCACTTAATTATTTGACTACCACATGCAAAGTCTGAATAGGACATATATGATCTGAAACCTTAATAGGCTTCCCAGGTAGAAGCTGGGCAGCCACCAGGTTGAGTGATTCCCACTCAGGTTAGGATCATATCTATATATCATTTCTTGCCCCCCCCCTTATATTCATCTGTAAACATTTTCACCAGCTTTTACTGAACAATGTTTTGACATCAGGATAATCATTCAAAAGAAATCTAATCTATGGCATGTTAAGTCTTATCTATAGGAGAGCTTGTCCCACTTGTGCAGCAGTTAATTACAAAAGCAAGAAATATTTTGAATATGTAGAATTAAAAGAAATCTCTTCTCTCCAGCCCAAATACATGGCAGGATTGACCTTGTTAATATTTCTTAGTCCTAATGTACAGCAATTCATTTTTCTTAGCAGTTTCACCCTATTCATTACTTCTGGTAACAGTGTGATCAATCAGAACTACAGTTTCCTTCCTTTTCTGTTTCCAGCTGATGGGGAAAATGTTTATCTGTCCCTAACCACATGACCTTTAACTTTAATTGTTCTAAATGGTTGCCTCTTTTTATTATTCCAGTATTCACAAGGCTATCCTGTTTATACTAGAATTATAATTCAGAAGCTCCTAGGGTTTTTAGCAGACTTTTCCCACCCTTAGGTCATCAAACATTAACCATCCTGAGATCTGGATTATACAAGGAGCTTGTAAAAGGCTTCGGCCACCCGAATTGTAGCATTTCATCATCACACAGAGAGGTGATTGCAACATTATACATACAATGATCAGTGAGAAGCATGTGCTTTAAATTACAGTGTATTGAGAAAGACTACAACAGGGATGTCAAACTCAATTTCATTGAGGGCCACATCAGAGTTGTGTTTGACCTTTGTGGGCCAAGGTGGGCATGGCCAGGATAGGCATGGCATGGCCAGCTCATCACTCATGTCGGGGGACTCCTGTGGTGGCCTGAGTGCTCTACCAGTGAAAACAGGCTCCCAAGCTCAGTTTTCAGCTGCCACAGCCTCCTGCAACCTCTGCCAGCGAAAATGGAGCTCCATTTTCTCTGGCAGAAGTACCATTGTTTCCAGGGGGCCCCATAGGCCAGATCTAACTACTCTGCAGGCCAGATCTGGCTCCCAGGCCTTGAGCTTGACACCCCTGGATTAGAGCAACTAGGTTTCGGTCAATAGTTAAGTGAAAGGTTCCCACTCAAAACTTCCCTGTTTCCCGCAGGTAAGCACCCTGTACCAGGTGGTGAATGTTTGTTACATTGAGAGTAACAAGATAGGCTATTCATTTGTCTTCCCCATTTGAACAAAAGTGAATTCTCATAGCCTCAGGGGAAACAAACAAGATCAATTGTCAGAAAAACTACTCAAGTGCACTTGCTGGAAATATTTGTTCATTATTATTAAAAAATATGAGTTTGCTGAAAATCCAATGCACTGTTTAACAACTTGTGTTACATTATAAAATGCCACATCTATGATTTGGGGCACCTGCCATATGCCACACAATGCAACCTGTTATATTCCTTCATTCCTGTTACCTATTTGTTGGCATATGGCAGACTTATTTGGGAGAGAAATAAAAGTTCATCTGGTTCTCTGTCAGTACAAAAATAAAATTTATTTGTAGAAAGACAAACAAATGCTTATACCAGATCAAGCTGCAAACACAAGATGAAGAAATCAAAATATTCTACTATTCATATTTACTTTTTAAAAAGAAGTAAATAATATTAAAATACAATTTTTAAAAAAGTGTATTTCAATCAATGCATTTAGTTTTCTCAGAGACAATATTGTACTGGTAATTACAATTGTTATAATTTCAATATATTGTTATCATACAATAATATATTGTAATTATTATATATGATATATTTTGGTATTTCCTTTTTAGTTTTTCAACCCCCCCCCAAATTTGGTTAATCAGGGAGATAGGAAATGCAACTTTAAAAGAAATAGCTTTGCCAAATTGTAATAATGAAGACAAAGAGTTGTAGCATTCCAGGGCAATTCTTTTTGAGAAAGCTGTTCTAGCTATCAATTTCCAAAACAACTATTTTCTAAACAATAGTCCTAAAATATCCAGATAAAGTGGATATCATCTGAGAAAACCAGTATTATCTTTGTTTCCAAAGATATAAGATTTCTGTTACTATTGCTGCAATAGGTTAAGAATTTAGTGGTAATATCCAAAACACTAATTACTACTTAGTAATGATTTATGGCATAACCTCTACTGAGTGAAGTAGGATTTATTTGTTTGTTAATATGTACAGAATTGGATTGCAACATTATCTATAAAGTTGGGAGAAAATCCTAATGTAGTCAGGATTGAGCTATATACAGTAGATACCTTATATTCAAGCTGCTTAATTCACATTGATTTCAGTAGCATAATGTGCAGAGACTGCAGCCCAAAGGGGACATCCAGTTATCATTCAGGTTGATCACATTTAATTTTAGTTATGTCCTTACTTACCTCTAGTACAATTTCATAGTGTCTCCTCCTTACTCTGATCTTTTCTACAAAGTAACTCATACAAACAGCAAGTGAGGAAGGGTATGGAGGTGAGGATGGGATAATGAAGCACTTACATGGAAGAAAAATATTTTTTTGGAAAAACAAAACGTTCTATGCTGAACAGGATTTTAGAATTATAGTTTGTTTGAATGAGTTATTTTTCAAAAAAGATTCCAGCAGTGAAGAAAAATTAGTGAAAATCTTCAATTAAACACTTTAATATGATACGATCCTTTATGTAAAAAAAACTACACATGTACAATATATAAAACTCTAGTGACAGAACACATGAAGTGACTAAGCAACAGCTCCTTGATGTCTCCATCAGCATTATTGACTTAATTATGTACTTAATGTTTTGCAAAAGGGTATGTAGATTATGTCACTACCATTCTCTTTTTAATAACTCTGTCAAATGGATAGTGCAGCTACTCTAAACTTTCATTTGGGAGGTAAGGAGGAGGAGGCTGGTAATTTAAAAAAAATCACCCGATGTGTATTTTCACAAATAAACTGAAATTTGAACTAAATGCAAGGTATTTAAGGGAAAGTGAAATCTAAATCAAAGATTCTGAGGTTATAGAGAGAAATAAACTTCAGTTGTAACTACATGAGAATGGAATGAAGGTCCAACTAAACAAAGAATTCTTCCAAAATTCAGAATACGTTTAAACTAAATTACTAAGGAAATATTAGAGTGGGACTGTTTTTAGCGTTCAATTTCTTTCTTACTTTTCTGTGTTCTAATATATGGTATTACTTCTCAGAGCTTTGTAATGAAAATGTACACTATATGATTTGGACTTCTTCACACATTTAGACAAATTTATTTTCAAAAACCTCTTCAAGGTATCTTTACCAAATGTTAATACAACCCTGTGAGACAGGAAGAAGAAGACAGGAATAAAATACTATGCATTTATTTGCTCTATCAAGAAATCAAGAGTCCTGTTCTTCTGGCCTCAGCTAAAATTCTCTAGAATCCGCTAGAGTCCAGTCCAGTTTTTAGGTGAGATTCCTCAGGCAAGAAATTTTATCCTTATCATGAAATCTAAGGGATGATGCTTTTTCTTAATTTACTGAAGGCATAAAACAAAAGAAACCCTGAAGTGGACCATACACACTGGAGCTGACTTTTGGAACCTGCTGGTTATTTCCAGGGGATTCTGTCCAGGCTGCGCAAAAAATCCAAATTAAAACCATTAAAACCTCGAGGATAGTAGATCACTCGGGGCGTGAACCGAACAGGCAAAATACTAGAGGGAGTCAGATCAGACTACAAAGATCCTCGTTGTTTAAAAAAAAAACAAAAAACGACGGGTGCGAGGTTGTGAAGTTCGTGGGGCAGCTGCTCTTGAACTGGATCGTGGCTGGCTTTTGTCTCACCCCCCCCCCCAACTCCACTCCACCCCCTTTAGTTAAGTTTTCGAGTTTTCATACCACGCGGGAGGAATGGAGGGGAAAAAAATAAAAGGCTTCCACCTATGCCAACTACCAGCTGGGCAGATCCTTCTCCCAGCCGCCTTTTCTTTCTGCTTCGGTGCTCTTCGCTTGGGGCTTTTTTTTTTTTTTTTTTGCCCCTTAAGGACAGTGCGCCTACAGGGGACCTTGTAGAGCCCCTTCTTAGTGTGAAGTTCGCGGTGCCCTGGAGGCAACTCTTGGGATTCCTGTCGGCAGACGAGGTGGGGGGGAGGAGGGATATAAACGCTCGGGTGCAAAGCCGCCAGGTTAGCCGAAGAGTCAAGCCAAGGCGCCGCCGCTGCCGCCCCCTCGGGAGGAAGACGAGCGAGCAATCCAAAGGTGCATCAAACTCTCGCGCTGCTCCGGGCCGCGTCTTTCCCTCGCTCTGCCTTGCAATTTCCTCTCCCCACCAGCAGCGAGCAGCAACCGGACGCCTGAGAAGAGAAAGCTTGCGGGAGGGCGCGCGCGCGCGTGCTCTCTCTCTCTCTCTCTCACACACACACACAGATATCGAGGGGAGGGGAAGGGAAGGGAAGGGCTCCGGAGGCTTGGTGTGTTCCTGGGTGGAGGAGGAGGAGAGGAGGAGGAGGAGAATCAGTCGGCGAGCCCCAGCCTACAAGGCGCCTCCGTCCATTCATCCAGCCTCCTCATGCCGGTTCCCGCTCTTTCCCAGCAGTCCGCCGCCTGGGACGCCAACCTGTTTGTGGAGGTCACTCCGGGGCCGCTTGCAGCCTGTGGCTTCTCCCTTTCCTCGCTGCCGTGCAGCGCCTGATGGGCTTGCCGCCGAGAAGACGGCTCGGAGCTTTACGCTAAAGCGGAGGAGAAAGCATCCCGCCTCGCCTCCACCTCGCACACCCACAGCGGAGGGATTTTACTTCGTCTGGAGGAGCCCGAGGACTGTCCGCACGCCGGAGAGAGAGAGAGAGAAAATGTTCCTCGACCCAGACGCAGCCAAAGGTAATAGCGGCGCGCCTCTCGACCCCGCCGGACTAAGTAGCTGCACGGCGACCCGGGCAGGGACCGCCGCCCCCATTCCACCCCCGGGCACTTGCGGCGGACGGCGCGGGCCGTGGGGAGCTGCCCCCTTTGTGCGGGGAAGAGAGAGCGGGAGGGAAGAGGGAGGCGGAGGTCGCGGCGCCGCTCGGCGCACACCTGAAGGAGGAGGAAGAGGATGGCTCCCCGCGGCTGATTGGGCGGGGAGCCTGGGGAGGGGAGGGAGGGGAAGGCTCCGGCACTTCGCTGAGGAGGCGGTGAGAAGGGGTCGGCTCGGCGGCGTCTCGTAGCTGCGGCGGCGAGGCGAGGCGAGGCGGGTGGTGGCGGGAAGCACATTTGGCGGGGACCTGCTTGGACGAGGGAGGTTGCGTTGGGGCGCGCAGGATTGGAGTGGACTGGCTCGGCGGGAACTTGGGGGCGGGGGGGGAGAGAAGAGCAGGGCCGCCTAGGGAGGCGGAGCCCAGCCGGGCTCCATAACTGCCTTGCCTTCCGGAGACTGGCAAGTGGGGCTGCCGTCGCCGGTGTTTGGGACGGAGGAAAAGGGGGTGGGGGGACAAAAAGAGGTCACCGAGCCGCGCCTCGTTTCCCGATCCTCTTCTCCCTAGTTGGGCTCCCCCCCCCCCCCTACGCGGTCGGGCCCTGCTCCGGGATCGCCGTCGCGCCCGCCGCCCCCTTCCCTTTGCTTGCCTAGCTAGACTTTCCGGAGTTTCTCCCGGCCCATAGCTTTGGGGGAGAAAAATTCTCTCCGGCCGCCGCCTCTTTTCTTAAGGATTCGGAGCCGCGGAGGAGAAGGAGGCGGCACCTGCTACCGTAGTCCCGGGCGAAAGTGTGACCCAGATCGCGACCGCCTGCTTCCCAGTGCTTGACCCGAGTAGCCTCGCCTCGCCTTTTCTCCTCTCGGTCCGAGACAGGCTTCCTTCTCTCTGGCTGGCCGCAGCGTCTGTTCCCCCCCCCCCCCCCAGCGATACGTGGTTGTTGTTGTTGTTTTTTTTGGTCAATGAGATGCTTGAATGCTTCCTTTTTCCAGGAATGGAGCGACCACCGCTGTGAGCAAGCAGTGCCGATGAGTTTAACTTGGTGGAATTGCAAACCGTATTTGCATTTAATCCTACCTAGCCTGTTTTTAATTTGGGAGCACTTCCCCAGCCCAATCACGATCTGCCTCAGAGAGAAAGATTAAATCCCAATCAAAAGTGGCATCGAAAGTCGTGTGTGCTGCTTCTGCTGTCAATGTGTGTATAAAAATCCACAACTTAAGGAGCTTTCGCCCATTAATAGAGTCATTGGTGGTTTCTTTATGTGGCCTTTCAAACAGAAAAGACTTGGGAAGTGTAAGGCTTCTCTCCCCGGTGATGAAACTTGGGATTTCTGACAATAGATCAGTCTGTGAAAAATCGAAGGGTATCTTGCAAGTTGATGCTGCTTCTAGTTTTTCATAATGAACAAAATCTGCAGGTGCAGACTACATATGATTTCACATTGACTTACTTGAACTGCCAAAAAAGTTTTGTTTCAGTGAGTGCCCCTGGAGTGGATGGATATGGTGTGATCAGTGTATCAAATTGAAGAGAAGAGAGCTAGATCAGGGGTCTGAATTATGAATTTCCTTGGGTTACAATCATCTCAAAGGACACTTAGTTAGAGGCTATCACTACACAGCCATCAATGAGAAGATAACAAAACCTGCCCTCAGTTACTGTTACATTAGCACAAGAATGAACTGGGTGATGCTATGAATCCCTAATGATGAAATCACTGGCCTGGTTTACATCCATAGATTGTTGTAATGATAAGACAGGCTGGGGTGTGGGGGTGGAAATACACTTGTAATGAGTTGATGTAATTACAGATGTATGAACAGGAAAGCACTATATACCAAAACTGTTTGAAAAAGCAACTTTTTTAAGTCAGTTTTTTATTTTTCATTTTTACCATAACCTCATACATCCTTCATCAAATCATGCATAATTGAGTGCACAAAAGTCTCTCAAAATAACACTTATGGTTACCAAATATTAACAGTAGAAAATATCACCATGCATATCCTTGTATAAACAGCAGGGCAACTGGGTGTCACTCAATTTAGTTTATAAAAGCAACAACTTGATTAGATAAAATGAATACTCTTGGCTTCCTGTCTGCTTCTATATATTTGCCAGATGCATCAGATCTGGTCACTACTGGAAAACAATGAAGGTCTAATAGAACTTAGTTTGTTCCAGCAAGGCTTTTCTTATGCTGTCATTGAAAAAACTGTAATCCATAATCATCCTCGGCAATATCCTAAGCCTAAGGCAACCATTAACACAAAATAATTATATTGTATATACTTCAGTCTGAATGTTCCAGACTTACTTTTACTTTTATTCAGGTGGAAGCAGAAAGAACACCCAGGAACCAGCCTTTATAGTATTCATCATTAATAGCTAGTGTTATGTGTATAATTTTCTATTCAGAACAGCTGTTCTTTTCTTCCCAGTCTCAGCTCAGCTTTTGTAGGCCTCTAAATTCATTTTTTTTCCTGTTCTTTTGGAAAATAGAGAAGTCAAAACTCTGTAGTGAGCCAAGTCAGAAGGGAGTCTGATGAAAAATAGAACATGGAGATGTATTTTCACGTTTTCCACATTCCTGCCAGTTTATTTTTCACAGTTGCACTACACAATTCAGAAAAATATATTAAGTTAGCTTGTGTTGTCTCAAGTAGTTTTTTGTATGTGGTATATTCCCATTTCTACAGATTGTAGCACTTTAATAGATAAGTTGGCAATTCATTTTCAAACCATTACAGCCACAAGGATATCTTGATCTGGGAATAGAAGTTCAGAGAAAGTTTTAATGTTAAAGGTGTCATTTACCACAATCTTGTTTCTTTAACCCAGTTCCTTTTTTAAAAAAGAACTCATGTTGAAGATCAGATTAAGGTGAATGGACTCTTTGCAGTTCCTTATATACATGACCTGTAAGTATGTAAACCTTAACTCTGTTCTTCATCAATGAAGAAGGTCAGACTCTGTTCTCTAAAGTCTGCATATATCTTTCTCAGTAAAGATAATTATTCCT
>JAEANM010021191.1:0-11921 GCA_017656035.1 Myanophis thanlyinensis
TCTTCTGTCACACAACACTCCTGACACCTTTCTCCACCCATTCCAACCCACCTGCACTCACCTCTTCACCTCTTTTTTTTTAATCTAGCCACAGAGGTTGCAAGCCAGTGACTTCTGTGCCAGTCCCAAGCCTGGAGAAATAGAGATGGTTGCATCAGGAAGGGCATCCAGCGTAAGAAGATGCCAAATCCAAATATGTGAATAAAAAAGTGGGATAATAATAATAATAATAAACTTTATTGCCTATATTATTACTTATATTATTAATAATGCTTATGATTGTCTGAGAAGTTTATCCATTTTTTATTGGATTACAAGTCACCATCTGAAGAGATCCTCAACTCTGTAATGCTTCTGGGCCTGACAGTGCTTCTGGGTGATCTGTTGACTGCTTAACAAAGAGCGGTTTTGCACAGCTAAGTCTATCTTGGAAAAGACAGGCCTGACCAGTATGAAGGATCACATTTTTTTCTTCCATTCAATCATAGCTGATTCTCACGTGAGGTAGTTAATTACAGGCTTTGCTCTACATGAAGTTTTCTTTACACAACATTAGATGCTTCCATGGTACACAATGCTGAAGTGGTTTCTTTGTTTGCTTTTTAATTTGGCCCCCAGTTCATTTCCAAGTGTAATTGAAATGCTGGCTATAATCACTAAAGTTCTAGCTTGGGGATAAAACAACTTGTAGTGGGCCAAATATATAAATACAATTATGGCTACTGTATTGGGGCTGTACATATCCTGACAATCGTTGGATGGCAGCAAGGAATTTGTTTTGTTATGACTTTGCTGGCCCTTAGCTAACATTCCAATTTTTGAAGTCGAGGTGTGGTAGACCTAATTAAATAATTACTGTATTGTCGAATGTGCAGAGCTAGATAGCTTAACATTAAAAATGAAAGGTAAAGAAGACAAAGTGCATTATAAAGTTTGGAATTTATTATATTATTGGATAAAGAAATAAGAAATATAAACTTGTATATATATGTAAATATATGATAAAGAAAATATATATTATATAAATAAGATATATATAACATCTAGTAGAGTTAAAAATTCAAAGATCTACATCGAAAGATGTTTTTATGTTTTATATGCATATATGTATGTTTTGTTTTTGTCTGTTTTATGTGTTTGAAAAAAATAAACAAATTTAAAAAAATAATAATTACTGTATTGTATCTCTAGTGTGTTTTAGAAGTTATAGAAAAAGATAATGGAAGACTTTGCAGACAGGACAGCATATACTTATAGTTTTGCTTTCATTTATTTTTCCATAAAAGTATAAACAATTCCAAACAAGCTCTATATTGTTTTCTAAAAATAAATATACTAGCTCAATCTATTTTTTTCATCATCTGCAGACAAGAATGTAAACAGAACAATTCCAAGCATTCATCTATGAGCAAAACGCGTGCTCACAGAACCAGTTGTAAAAACTATGTGCAGCCCACCACTGAATTTACTCCTCAAAAGTCAAGATTGTGAACAAGTCTCTAGCACAAGGAATCATGAAGAAAAAACTTATGAGAGAATGCTTTTTCAGGTAACAAACCAATCACAACAGGGGCATTTAAGTTGACTTAATGTGTTTTAGCCACATTGAATAAAAAAGATTTTTCTGATTTTAAGTGGTTTCGGGTAACAAAAGAAGAAGTTTGGGAAGCACTGCTTTAATTAAAGATCTAGTTGGGCCCACTTCTGAAATCCTGTAATGGGCTTTTACATTATTTTGTAAAAGTGCTTCTAGGTTTTAGAAGCAAAAACCTGCAAAGTCCTCCAAGTCTCTGTCATTTTCTTTCAACATAATACAAATGCTACTGAGAACTTCAAAAGTTAATCCATTACAACAAAGCAATTAGATTTAGTGGCTGTTTGAAAGATAAAAGCAGCAGGTCATAATCAATCCTGAGAACCCAGACATGATAAATATTCACAATTTCCTTCTACTTCATTGAGTATGATAAAGCATGTTAGGATGGAGTGATTACAATTTGTGTCAGAAAAGCTGGAGAATTTTTATTTTTCTTACACATCTTACTTGTGAAAAAACAATCTTGCCCTCATTCTCAAATTTGACAGACACCATGTGGTAAGAATACCAGTTGAAAGGGGTTGGGAGAGGAAGATGTAAAGATATTTTCTCAAAAGGCCAATGTACTTGAAATATTATTTGGAATCCTTGGCCCCAGAACATGTGAGTAAATGACTTCTTAAGAACACAAAAGGGCACAGCATTGTAAAATTTCAGCATTGGTAGATTTCTCTAGAGCTAGTATCCCAAGAGGCAGAAAATGGAGGATATGTTTCAAGAAAGATGGTAATTTTGCAGAAAATCAAGATCACCAATTGTTAGGGAGATACTGGCCATCCCTACCAAATATTCATTTCTAACACATCAGGAAAGAGCAACTTCAGCCTGAAAAATATAATTTTGTAGCACAAGAGTATAGCAATGATACGGATATGATCTTTGCAATTCATATATAAAAGGCAACTTAGAGAATTCATTCCCAAAATCCAACAACATATACTGTAAATAAATAAAAATGGAAACGTTTCCCCCATCTCCTCAATTCATGTCATTTTTGAGATGTTTTAGAAAAATTTCCCCAAAGGCACCCAAACTTTTCATTCTCTCTGACTTGCCCTATTGAATTTGGGTTTCTTTCAGATTCTTTGTAATGCATTTTGTCATTAACCCTAGATAACAAGCATAGGGACATGATGTTTTAATTTGGGTGTAGTACTTAAAGATTTATGTATTGCACATAAATTCTCATATTACAGCAGTAAGATTAATGCACCATATAACTAAGGTAAGCCAGGAGGCTGCTAGCTGGTCACACATTGTTGACTGTAGTTTGAAAAGCTTTGAAGAATTCTGTCAATATTCTTCTCCTCTCTTTCTCTCTGCCTCCCACCCTCCCTAGAAGAGGGACTAACCATGTTGTTGTATTTGCGAACTGTTCAGTATTGCCTCATACTAAACAAATAATTTACTCAACTGTTAGACTAGAGCAGTGTTTCTCGATCTTGGCAACTTTAAGATGTTTGGACTTCAACTCCCAGAATTCATCTTAAAGTCGCCAAGGTTGAGAAACACTGGACTAGAGCATCATGTGTCACAAGAGTTCCATTTCTTTGTAGCGGGGGAACATCATTGCTGTGAATAGGACACAGTTTTAAAAATAACAAGTTAAAATGTAGAGTTTACTGATCAAATATCAGGAGCTGAAATATAATGAAAAGTTGTTTCTATCAGAGGAATGTATACACCTGGCTTTATATTCTCTATCTCTTGAATTCACTTACATTCTAAATTGAATTTAATGAAAAGCAATTTCTGTGTTCATATGAACAAATAAATTATTATATAGCTTAACATGAGGTTCTACTTCACATGATATTCTGAGTTCCCACAACACACTGAACTATCCACTCCATTTTATGCTAACTTAGCATTTATTCATCCTCCTCCATTACCAGAAGGGGATAGCAATTTTTGAGGAAAGCAGAAACGAACACTGTAATCCTTAATTTTCCCGCTTCCAAATTCAGCCTCCATGCATATTTTTCTGTTAACATTTTGCAAGGAGTCTTCCTCTGTTTTTATGGGAGACCTTTGCCTCTTTATAGGTTACTTGTAGCAGTATTGGCAAAGGATTATTCCCCTTTGCAGAGGAAGAAGGCATCTTTAATTGAGCCAATATTTACCATTAGCTCTGGTTACCCTAAATGTTGTAACACCAATATCAATATACTGTAACTCATGCTTTGTAAATCCAATATCTTCCTTCTGTTCCATGTGGGTTTTATCATATTCTTTTTACAGGTCAGTAACCAAAACTAAATAAAATTTACAGACTTATGTATCATCATGTATCATAATACACAGTACCAGAGGAGGAAGGCTACTCTGGGATTTGGACTGAATTCCTTACTGCCTGTAGCCAATGAGTCTCAAGTCTAGAAAAGAATTTTAAGCCAGTTTAAAATTATAATTGCAAGTGTCCCAATGGGGAATTTACATCAATAAAATTGGGATATATATATAGTTATATACAGTATGTATCTTTGCTAAGTCGCATATATTTAAGTTATTTATAAAATATCTTTAAAAATACATTTTTTTAAAAAGGGGGGAATAAAATAGTACAAAAGATCTTTACACAATTTATTTATCAAAATACATCTGTCACCTAATCTCCTAATTTTAAGTAGTTTATAAACTCTTAATATTTGATAGAATATATGTCCTAGAAAGTAGATATTCAAAAGTTCAGATTATTGACTGATAGAAGCTAACATCAGAACTAAGAATCACAACTATTATAATTAATATATCAGGAATATTTTATTTTTGCTATCCTAAACTATTTAAAGGTCATATCAGGAAATCAGAAATTCCATGGTTAATCCTTCTCCTTGTCCTCTGTATATTAATGTATCTACATCTCTTTCTTTCTCCAAGATATTTCTGTAGTCAACAAAGGTTTCTTATCTGGAACTGGCTTAACTGTATTCCTTATAATTGGTATTTTACAATGTATACAGATGTCCAATAGAACATCTGTACAACTATGTGTACATTAAGCAATGCTATGGTATGCAGTAGTGGGGTCAAATAAGCTCACCACCTCTTAATTTTGAAACATTGAGTTTTTCCCAGAAAAGAAAGGATTTTCAGAAACAAATAGACCAGACCACTTCATCTTTGTAAATAAAAACTTGTTACTCTGTTTTGAAAGATTCATAGGTCTGAATATAGAGTTATGAAGTGTCATTCTCACAAGTTAAGTCTAACAGTTAAAGATATTTTGACAGAATATTACTCCTGTTTTTTGTTCATTTTATAGAACTGGAAAGAGATGGGATGGGATGGGATAGGATAGGATAACCAGTTTCAGAAGCTTGTCTTCAAGAGTTACATGTTTGTAATTCAAGCCTTAAGGATCATAATGTCACAAAAAAGTCTTCTGTAGCTGAGCTCTTAACATGGCTCAAAGAAGAATTTAAATGTACTCATGATCCTACAAAGTTTGCTTCTTAGTTTATTCTAAAGAATGATGTTGGGATTTCTAAAGGTAAACTACAGCAGAATGAAGCTGAATCTTACTGACCTGCTAATGATGCAGCTAAAATTTTAATTTCTAATGTAAGATCACATTTTTAAAAAATGGAACTGCAAAGAAATCTCCATTCTTTTCTTACAAATTTCTCCAAAATGTAATGATCAACAACCTTGGGAGATAACAAAGATTTCAATTATCCTTTATTAGCAAGAACAGTTACAGTTAATACACTCTGATCAAAAGATTATTCCTAATAATTTTTGCCTTTGAGAGATGCCTTTTTAGAATGCATCCAATCCATGTACAGGAGTTTTCCTGAATTCAGCCAAATCATGGACTGATTGAATAGCTGAATAGTTAAATCAGTGGGTAGACTGATATTGATTTCCAGTATATTACATGCACATGGAACACAATCTGCGCTATATCTACTTCTATATTATGCATAAACCTATCTATGAGGTCACTTGGTTGCTAAACATACCTGACTGGAAATCTCCACAATAAGGATATAACTAGATATTTTGTAAATTTAATATTAGCTCTCTATTTCTAGATTCTAATAAACTATGAAGCTAGCTGTGTGTGCTTTTGAAACATTCCTGGTTTGTGAATACTGAATTAATTACCTGAGTTGGCTGGCTGTAAGTATTAGGGTTTGATGCAATTCAGGTAGGTAGCCTGTCTGTCTCTAGCAGCACAGTACAGTTTGACCAAGCTATGGTCTTAGCCTACAGATATAACATAATTGTGGAATAAAAAATTCAACCTGATTTAAAGAGCAAGGGCAAATTGCAAATTGTTGCTTGTATTATTATTTAATTAATCCATCTCATTCCAGACTTGTTCATTCATAGCTAAACATTTATTTTTCTGACCTGCCAGGTATATTGTCTGTTCTTGATTGATGCATGCATTTTGACAGTGAGGGCTCTTCCTTATATTTTTCATTGTCATTTCTAAATCAGAAAGCTTTCTTAAAATATCTTTGTCCACACAGTGCAGTCACCAAGGCTCATATTTTAGAATAGTGACAGGAGAGATGACCCAAAAAAAGGTAATTTATGGATGTTCTCATTCCTTCGCACCTCCACAACGTTCCCAGATATTTTCCCCCATACTTGCTAGAAATACATATGCACACATTTATTCTTAGGAAAGCTATTTAAAAAACAACAACCCAGTGCTAGTTAAAAAGATGGATGAGACTGCACAAGGAAAGCATAAAAAGATTAAAAGGGGAAAGATTAAGGATCATTTTGCTGACTTAAAGTCCACCACTAGGGTCAGCAATTTGAGGACAAAAGTAATTTGGATGTTATGCTGAAACTTTTCTGAAACTGAGCAAACATATATTTATACTGAGATTTATTGCCATTGGAATTTTTTTTGTCTGGAATGTTTGATGCAGTAACTCTGATGTGCAATTACCCTGCTGTTTATAAGATCACATGAATCAGATGACCATAAGGAATCAATACATGGACAGTTTTACAGGATTAAATATAATTTTGCTTTTCAGCATTTATTCTCCAAGCTTTTGTTTCCTTTCCAAAACAGATATACTTTCCCAAATGCTTTCATCATTATTTTTAGCTGCCTCTGATTTTTTAAAATAGATTTATTACCAAAAGGCTGGTGCTTACGAAAATCTCAAATGCAAAACTTTTACTCATTTTTTTTTTTGCAAAGTAACCAGCCTAATCAGTTCAACTTCCAGCATTTTAAAACTGAATGCTTCAGCTTTTTCTGTGAAAACATCTGGCATTCTAGAATCTCTTGGCCAAAGCTCGGGCCTTAATGTCTTAGGGAAAGTTGCAAAGACTTTTGAGATTAATATATAGAATATAATAGTCCCACTAACTTCAAAGCAAGAAGATTCCAGAATACCTGCTCAATGTGGTTGTGAAAACCACTAAACCTCCTACAGATTCACACTGGGAGAATTCCTGCTTTGGTTATTATCACACATCTTACGGAATTTTACAGAGTTCATGCAAAAATAAAGAAAAAAGTCCTCACTATACATTGCCATGGGAGTGGGGACAGAATCTGATAATCCATCTGGTCTAGGCACCTTTCCTAGTTTTATCCTTTTTATAGCTTCAGAAACTTCCCTTATTGTTATAAATCCATTCACAATCTGTCTCTATTCCTCTAATTTTCAGTGCATTTTGTTTCTTTAGATATTCATCTATTTTCTTTAGAGAGATGTCACTCCCTTCATACCAAATGAAATAATATGATGAAATGCTTCTTGTATGGCCACATTGTCCATTAATACAGTATCTCCCTCTTGTAATTTCATTTTCTTTTTCTTTTCATTATTTATATATTAGCCTTTTCCTTGGGTTATTTGGCAATTGATTTTTTTTTTACTTTACATAATTCATTTCCACTTCCATTTCTCCTATGGGTAACATTGATAATTGTCATTGCAAATGCTTAATTTGTTGGGAAATACTGTCTTGTCTGGACATTTCGTTACTTTTTTTTTCTTAATTTCAGCCAAAACACCTTGGGTTTTCTCCTGACTCTTCTTTGAAATTCAGTATTATATTCTATAAAATAACCTCTACTAAAGGCTTTATTTGCATCCTAAACTATTCTTAAATTGGTGCCATTACCTAGATTATTTTCAAATTTTTCTTATAGTTTTCTTTTAAAACCCTCTGTTATCATTTCCTTCAGTATCAAAATTTCATTTAGTCACTATCTAAAAGGACCAAGTTTTGTTTTATAAACCAAACTGACAGGGTTTGGATCTGAAAATACTTTAAATTGTCCATAAGATCAAAGAAAAATTTTGGTAATTTGTCCTGATATTAATATTTTTCTCAGAAATTATGTTCAGTTGTGGGAAGAACCCTATACTGTATACCAGGAGTGTCAAACTGGATTTTATTGAGGCTGCATCAGGGTTGTGTTTAACTTCAGAGGGCGAGGGGACATGGACAGGGGTGGATGCAACCATGATGGGCATGGCCGGGGTGCGTATTGCCATGGTGGGCATGACACAGGACTCATGTTGGGGGCACATGTCGGGGCCAAGTGCTAAGGCAGGACTTCCCGGAGACCTTTCCTCATTCTCATTATATAATCTTCCTTCCTTCCTCCCTCCCTCCCTCCCTCCCTCCCGTCCTTTTCTTCTTTTCCCTTCCCTCTTCATTCTCCTTCTTCCTCATCTTCCTTCCCCTTTTTCCTTATTTTTCCTTCCTTGCTTTCTTTCCATCTTTTCTTATTTTTCTTTGTCTTTCTTCTTTCCCTTTCTCCTTTCCTGTCCCTTCTTGCATGCACAAATGCAAAAGGGGAAATATTTTTCCTTTCATTTTGTTTTCATTTTGTATTTCATGTTTAGTTTGTTTTGATAGCCCTCTGCCAGTGAAAACAGGCCCTGTTTTTGGCCACAACAGCCTCCTGCAGCCCTCTGCCAGCAAAAAATGGGGATCTAAGCACCCCACGGGTCAGATTTGGCCTATGGGCCTTGAATTTGATGCCACTGCTATATACTAATCAACCACGAAATACCAATTTTCATAAGATAAATGTATACATCTCTTCCCAAGTTCTTTATAAAATTATTTGTCTTCATTTGTGGCATAAATGAATAAATAAAAGATTGTAGGCCATCTAGAATCACCTCCAGATGAGATGGGTAGCATTTAAATTGAATGAATGAATGAATGAACGGATAAATAAACAAATAAATAAAGTCAAACTCTTAGTCCCTTGCAAATTAACTACTACCCCTACAAATATACCACGCTCAGTACAAGTTCTGGTTTTAGTTGGGGAATTACATACCAAAGAACTTTTGTTTTTTTTTGTTCCTGCTAAAATAAATTCTTTACCCAATTTTTTGTTCTTTCTTCTAATTTGTCTCTTTTGTAGACAACTTATAGCTTGTTTTATTTTATTTTTTTCAAATCATGATTTTTTTTCTTTTGAATAGCATTTGTTATGTTTTATATTTCATGTTCAGTATTTGTAAACCATGGTAAAAAAAAATTAAAAATCTATACTAGTGGTATCTAATTTAATAGCATTAACTGAAATGTTTAAATCTCCTTTGGTTTCTTCTGAAATTTTTATAGAAATTCCCTCACCTTCTGGACAGAATTCAGTCAAAACCTCTGCTG
Organism: Myanophis thanlyinensis; assembly: GCA_017656035.1. NCBI lineage: Eukaryota > Metazoa > Chordata > Lepidosauria > Squamata > Homalopsidae > Myanophis > Myanophis thanlyinensis. Next base: position 9,218 of record JAEANM010021191.1, read on the forward strand.
TTTAAAAGTAAATTATACTGTTTTCCCCATTAAAATGAGATCATTTTTTAAACTCTCCATCAAAGAATATTTTTTTCTCTTATACAATATATTAATAGGAATTTCTTTAAGAACAATTGCATCTGTATTATCAATCTCCAATTTTTCATTAAAACTAAACAACCCATGATGCATTGGTTGATTGTTTCAAAGGTATTTCCTTATCTATATAGAGAAACAGAATGACCACAGATGGGCAAGAAAATAGTTGGAGCAGAAGCAACTTCTTACTTCCTGCTGGCTTCCCCAATGACTTTCTTTGCAGGAAGCTGGTAGGAAGTACTGGAAATGATGATCATGTGGCTGTGGCTGACTGATTGTACGGCAGTGCAGCAACACTGAAACAACTATAACTTTGCCAATTTTTAATTCCATAGGCATCATGGTTCCAGATTTTGAACACACCCTGTAACTTCAACTATATGAGGTACATTGATTCAAAAAAATGTTATCCTATGATGCATCATATGATGCAACTGGAGAATTTTAGTAGTATATAGATTAGAAGTTGCTACAAAACTTGCTGCCTTGACGTCTTCCTGACCAAAACATCCCTTGGAATATTTCTTATACTTGCAAATCTAATATTTATTTTTGCAAATTTTGAATGTATCATTTCTCTCTTTGTATCCACCTCATTCCAATAAAAAATGCTAAAACTTTAATAATATTGTTTTCTAGTATCTTCACCAGAATCCACCATGAGTGCTCGAAATCTCAAACAAAATTCCTTATTCTAAATTCCAACAGAACCAGTTTATTTAGTTTTCTTTCCAACTCTCAGTCTATGACTTCTGCAGTACAAAATTTCTGGTTTGTCATGAATTGGATTTACATCTCCAGACACTAGTTTTGCAGGGCTTTCCATTTTCCATCCATTGCTTTTTTAATCAATCAATTTAGTGATTCGGTGAACTAACTGGCCAGGTACTCATACATTTTCTGAAGCTAATCTGGTGTAATTCCTCTCTCTGCAAGTTGCCCTAGTGATCCATCTAGTGATTTCACTGACTCTCCTGAAGTTGGACATTAAATTGGTGTGGCGTATTTGCTCCTCTGTCTAAGAGTGATTTGTATATATATGTATATGCTGAAATATACAGATAGGAACTCAGTTCATTTAATTAAATATCTCAGTTTTAGGCCTGTGCAAGTTGACACAGTGTCATCTCAGTGAGGGGATTTGTCTGTGCTTCTCTACATATATTTTTATTTGGGGAAGTTTGTCTTAAATGGAGGTCATCTTCAGGTAAATCCAGGAGTATAATTGGCATGAAGTAAAGTCAGAGAGTTGGGGAAGAAGAGCAAATGGTAAGTATAGCTAACCCTCCAGTGTGAAAACTTCAAGGCTGACTTACGGATCTTCAGAAAGGCAACCTTTTATTCTAGTCAGATCCACAATTTACACGCTCTGGATTGTAAGTATATCTTCTAATTCATAAAGTTCACATGTTAAGAACTATCTCTCCTTCATAGTATTTCCAACATGTTTCATTCATTTGAAGCTTGAGCCTCCTGCCAAACAGGCTTACATTTGTGGAAGGGAAGGGAAAGGATGACCTGTCAAAAGTACAAACAATTCTCTGTTCTACTTAATTCAGTTTGGTGGAATTTCAGTTTGTCAAATGACAAGATTCTGTGTTTTGACAGTTGCCTATTTATGCTAAACTGGAAGCATAATAAAATCAGTTTGGTCTCTGGCATGCTCTGCCTGTAGCTTTTACTTAGGGTCGTGATGCTCCCTTTAAACATTTGACTGAAGTTGGCATTTACGCTCTGCTTTTCATTTTTAGCAAAACTAAGTGAGCAGTAGTCATTTTGGAGCAGCTCATTTCCAGCTGCACATATGAAGAATTAACATAAGCATAATGGGCAGCCTTTTCCCATTTTCTCCCTGTTTTGTGATTAAAGTTTTATAATATAAAAAGTGAGGGTCTAGAAAGAAAAACATATTTATATTTATTTAATATTTAATGTTTCTAATTTGCTTTTCTTTAAGTACCGAGGAAAATTGTCCAGATGCCTGGAATAAGTCACACTCTGCCATCACCAGGCATGGAAATCTGCAGTGAGAATGAGACGAAGGAGCAGACCTGCCCAGTTTGCATGTGAATACAATGCTTTGGGCATTAAGCACTATTAACTGGTGGAGTGGCAAAGCTCAAATAAGTTCAAAAATACATTTTCATTGGACCATGATATAAACATGAAATCAGATGTGAGGGAAAAAGCAGACAAAATTCTGCATGCTTTGTGTCATCCTGCAGAATTAGACAAATACGTTTTATTTCCAGTCCACGTCACTTTCCCCAGCTTTAGTCATTAATATTCTGTTTCATTTCATTAAAAAAACAAAAATTCCTTTGAGAACTTACATGCCTTTTCTCCCAAAGTAAAATTGACCCTTGTGCAATTTAAATGGACCTCTGCTTCTCTAGTCATGCATATTTGTGGAGTTAGAGGAAAAAAGAAATACAGTAGGTAAGCTGCAAAAACAGCAAAATTCAGTAGCTACTTAAGTACTATAATTTTTTACAACTAACTTTTTAAAAGCATTTGAAATGAAAATGTTAGTTTTAGCAGGTCTTAGACTTTTGTACCAATTTTCCATATCCATTCTCCCGTTTTACTGTGACAGAAATGACAGACATCCTTTTTCCTTCCT
>JAEANM010021192.1:0-11920 GCA_017656035.1 Myanophis thanlyinensis
CTCCGACCCCCAACCCTGTAGATACCCCTATAGATACTTATAGATACCCCTGGAACCCCCTAGAACCAACCCCAAACTGTTTCAAAACCTCAGGAAACCAGCTATGGACCTCACATGGAGCACAGGCAGCCAGAAAACAACAGAACAGAAGTCGGTAAGATCATCAAAATCATGAGGAGAGGCAGAGCGACGCGATCCAAGGCAGCCCGAGCAGCCAGCACATCGAGAGTTGCCGGAGCGCTGCTGAGGCCCCATGGACAGCCAGAGAAATGGGGGAGGCTTACCGGTGCGACACGGGGATTCTCAGAGCAGCCGAGGCCTCCCAGGCAGCCGGAAAAACATCGAAGGAAACATCAGAGGCTACCGGGAAGGCCCGAGGACTTTTCTAGTGAAGCGGAGCCTCCCAGGCAGCCGAAAAAACATCAGGCTGCCGGGAGGGCCAAAGACTTCCAGGCAACAAGAAGAACATTCAACATTCCACAAGAACATACAGACTATAAGATTGATGGCACAAGAATATTCAGGTCTATAACATTGATTGCATTTAATTCCCCTTCCCAACTACCCATAGCCCTCCTTCCAAGACCTATAATTGCATCTGATTCCCACCTTCCCCAGCTACCCCTAGCCCTCCCTTCCTACCTTAACTTACCTGCAGGTGCATAAGAATTTCACTGCATATCGTACCCATGTATGATTGTGTATGTGACCAATAAAATTTGGATTTGGATTTGTACTTTACTGATTTAAAAAGAATCAGGACTGCTCCACAAGCAGCACTATATCAGTCCCATAAAAGACTAATCTTGCTAAAGAGCCACATCAGCAAATGTGCCCATCCAGGAAAACAAATGGTGAGAAGACTGTGAATTTTTCTTTGTTTCTTTTTTTTTTAAATCTGAATGTTTTTCTGGTTAAAGTAGGACACTTTCTTCCTTAATTAATAAAGGTACTCTTGGCTGATTTATATATCCTGAAAGTTTTGCTAGACTCTGAGTCTATCCAGCAATATGGTTACACTGAGTTTTAAACCACATCATCAATTTAGAAGGAAATAGTATTAGGATGGAGCACTAATAAAACATTCCAAAGGTGGGGTTTTTTTTTTTAGGACCCAGAAGTTAAAAAATATCGAGGAAGAAGGAGGCAATGACAAACCATTTTTCTACTGTTGCCAAATCAATGGAACGGATCTGTCCATGTGACAACCAGGAGTAAAGCTTTACTTTAAGTTCTTTTTACCTTTTATAGGAGTAAAATTTCTGTGTCAGGGAGTTGTAATGAGGGTTCTTAAAGAGTTATGTTCTTCATGAATATTCCCTATTATATGATTCACTGTTGGAGAAAGTCTTCATCCTCAATTGAAACCACTTATGAAAACTGCAGAACATTTTTAACATCATTGTATTTATTAGCTTCTGAAACAATACACATTCACATACTTGAGAATACAGTACATTTGGCACAGTAATAATGGCTACAGTGAAATAACCCTAATGAATGGCAAGAGATTTAAATTACAACTGTAGGAAAAAGTCTGTACAAAGAAAATCTCACAATTGAAGGAAAAAAAACCAAAACAAAGCAAAAACACTACCTGGTCCTGTAACACTCGGTAAATTTCATTTTCCCCCAGAACTATTCTCCACAAAATTTCAGATAAAGTTTTTTTTGGTTTTTTTTTTAAAAAGCCTTTCTAAAGAGGCAGCATTAGTTTTATTGTAGAGGGAGAGGCAATATTATCCCCATGGACAGTGACTTAAAAAAAACAAAGCAAGAAAAAGTGGTTTGTTGTGATTTCTTTCCATTTTTTTCATTGGCATTTCGCACAGTTTTTATGCATCCTTTGCCTATTGCTCCAGGGGGAAAACTTTACAAAAAGAAAAAAAAAACTTTTAATCACCTGCTAATTTTTGGAAAGTTTGAGAAAAATGAGGAAACTGCTAAATGGAATGGTTCACAAACAGAATTCTGATAGCAGCAAGAAGTTTTGCACACAATCAAACTGCTTCAGTTCTGTTAGCTTTCAGACCAGCTGGTGCCATGCATCCTCTTTGTGGCCCTGCATTCTGATAAATTCACCCATTTCCATAAAAAATAATAATCTGGACATTAACCCAGACAATTCAATACACATTCAGGTTCAGGTATCATGATACAGACTGAGATATATCTGTTAGCTACATACCTGCTATGGGCAAAATCCATCCAAGTTTAATGGCATGGATTTCTGTTGCAGGATCAAGGTGGACTTCAGGATTACAGCTGAAATATCTTTGCATGCAAAAAAAAAAAAAATCCTATTCAGCTTCCTAAAGAGAAATGCGGGAACTGCATAAATGTTTGACAGAAATTGTGCATGCCAGGAAAGGGAAGTCATACACTCATAATTTTGCTTACAGAAGCCTTGTGGAATGCATGTTTTATTCTCTTATAAAGAACCACTAATCTCCATTTTGTATAAAGACCTTGCATGCCATGCAAAGAAGACCACACTGGACAATTATTCTGCAGTTTAGCCAACCTACAAACAGTTTTGGGAGGCCTTTTACAATTTCCAAAGTTTTCATTCACCTATTGAAAACATTGCTTGGCTTTTGTTCATTCTTGCACTGGATGTTCAAAGTTAACTTTATAATAAAAATATACAGAACAGGTATGAAACTCCAAAAACTAAAGGCCATTTTTACACTCTTTCCCTCTAAAATGAAAATAGAATGAGATGATGCATCCGTTGTGATATTTCTGTGCTTTCACTCTAGAAGCCAGAGGGTGAGGAGATGGGATTTCTTCCCCCTGCCCCCAGCCCCTTAGGTTTTCATTAAAAATAAAATAAATTATTTAACAATGTTTGATACTTTATTACTTTGGTAAGCCAGACAACACATGACTTGGTGTAGCATATTTAATATTCTGAAATCCTCATATGAATACATACATATATGTATATATATTTATATATAATAATAATTACACCTGAGTTTTAAAAAAACACAACATAAGGGAATTAAATGTCTTTGTCACAAAAGTGGCTCTGAGCAGCCATACATAAAACCGATGTAATCTAATATGTCCCTTTAAAAAGGTGACTTGCACCACCTTTTCAAGCTACCTTGAGGCCTGGGAATTGCTCCATGTGGCTTCTTACATTATGGAAAGTTACAGGCCACATGGGAGAAGCCCACGACAGGTGCCTTTTCTGGAAATTAGGGCATGTTGTCTATATTATGTATGGATTGTATGCCCTGAGGCAATCCTGCTTTGGTTGGTGGATTTCTCTGGACTCATCTGAAGGCACCAGTCTACAACAATTTGACCAAATTTTATCCATGTAGCAAGTAGTTCAGTCTAGCTCTTTGTAATTTACCACAAGACATTTTATATGACAAACTATCCTTGCTCAAAACCGCTGATAAAGCATTTTGAAGGGGGGCTCCAGAGCAGGCTCCTGTAGATGTCCAGGGATACCCAGTTCAGATGCTGTTCCTATCTACTAGCATGAAAGGTCACTTTTGATAGCCAGGAAGTTCTGTATTCTCTAAAGAAAAAACCTTTCTGCAACAATTTTCTTCTCATAGAGATCACATGAGATGGGACATGTGTCGGAAAGATGTGATTTGGTCAATAGTGGTCCTTTCTCTCCCTCTCTCTACCATTCCATACACAGTTTAAGAGAACTATACAGGAGAATCAGTACAGATTAATATAGGTTTACATCTGTCCTATAATGAAAAAAAGAGAGGGAAATTCATATTTGACAGTAACTTGAACCAATACACAAACAGAGTATTGCACATGGACATAATCATAATTATTCTTTCATAGGCTAATTTTAATAATATGCCTGAACATGCAGCAGTTGATACCTCTATATTCATTGAGTCCCACAGGCCTTGCAATAAACATCTATATACAAATCTCACTTGGAAAGAGAGAGAGAGGGGGAAGAGAGGGAGGGAGAGAAAAAGAAAAGAAAGGAAAAGTTGGGAAAACGCTTTATGACTGCCACTCTATCTCCCCATATCCAAAAGTCAGGCTCCATAGCCAATATACTTTATGCATAGACAATATACTTTATTAATATTTTTTTCAGAGAAAAAGGTCATATTCCATAATTAGGAATGGTCAAATGACAAATGTTAAATGACTGAGGAAGTGTTTAGAAGAAAATTACAACCAATTCAAATATTTTATGTAAATTTTATAATAAAGTGTCTATGGGGCTTCACTTTTGGTACATCCTGTATGTAAGTGTGCGTGTATGTTTGTATGTGTGTACATGAAAAATCCAAGTGCAACAAATAAAAAGGGTTCCCTTAACTGCTCATTCAGTCTATATATATATATATATAGACTAATCTATACACACACGTATATGTATATGTACATATGTAAATGTGAATGATACATATACAAGCACGCATGTCCACGCTCACATATACAAAAATGCAGTATTCTCAGAAATATGAGTAAATAACACTATCAGCATATCTACAAGCGGTAACTTCACATTTCTTTCTTAATATATTTTCCACATGAGTTACCAGTTTGTCATGATTACAGAAGAAATCCATTTACAACCTTCAACAATGTCAGTTTTTGAATCTTGATCTTAGTCTCTCCCTCCTTTTTCATTTCGTGAATGGCTTTGCTTTGCGGTTTTCCTATTGACCACAGTTATCACATCAGTTCTTTCAAAGTTTTTCACAACCAAACAGTAGTACTACTGGGCTGACCCACAGTATAGTAGTATGGCATTCCAGGATCTCCATCTCCAACCCTCTGTTGTTGGCCAGGGACCCTTACACAGGGCCCTGGAAGAGGACAGAAGTAACTGGAGGTGAGCATTCAGCAAAGAGAAAGGGAGGACAAAGGCTATGTACAATGAAAGATGGGTCATCCCATTTTTGTGGGTAAAAGCCTGCAAAAGTAACACACTGCTATTGAAGTTAAAATTAAATAAGCAAAGCAGGTCATCATTCAGGTTCAATACATAAAAAAGAGGCTCCTCATCCCCCTTAAGTCCCCTTCATACCTGTCAATGCACCAATGACGTAAACGATTTAGGCACATGTTTTAAAACAGTTTTACTATGGAAGGATTATCATGAATATGGCAAAGCAGCTGTAAGTACTGTAGAAAACCTATGCTGCTTTATTAAAGCTAGTATAGGCTTTTGGAGAATTTGTCCATTCTTAGCCCTTTAAACACCTGTCTTTGTAGCATTTGTGTTAGTGATTTCTTTTTTTAAAAAAAATTAGTTATAATTTCTAAATAAAAACTTTTAAAAAGTCATGTATTCTTTAAAAATATAGCTTTTTCCTGAAATGTTTTCCATAGCATTTATTATTTTAATCACAATGCTTTCAGTCAGAGTATTTGCTTTTTCAAGACCCAGCCTTGCAACAAAATGCTCTTTAAAATATACATGTTGGGTGGGGGGAAGTGGAAAATCATTTTGCCCCCTTCGCTGCTGCATCACAGCATGGCTTGTTAATGTTTCAGCAAGCTACTCTACTATAAATATGGATGAGACCCATAGAAAAGAGAAGAGTAAGATTCCGTCCTGTCAGTTACTTGCATTTCTAGAAAAAAAAAAGTTGCAAGAAAGAGATTTCAAGGAGAACATCATAGAATTTCTATGTTTCCGATGAGTGTTTGCTTAATAATAAGTTCCATCATGTTTGAGGTTTAATTGTGGGCTAAAAGTGGCACAGTTCAGCCTCAGAATCATAATATGGAAGTCCTGCATAGCATACAATGGCTTTTTCATCCTGATGACATTCTCCTTCTAGGCTCCCATCAGAATGAAGAGGAAATGATCCCCAGAAATGGACTGTTTTACTCCTGGGCAGCCATCAACTCACAAGCTTAGAGCAGCCCTTGTCCCACTAAGCTCCCACCTAGTTCTGACTAGGACAGTACAACACCAAGAAGCAGTTAGAGAAAGAGTTGGCATCGGTGTATCCATCACTAGCATTTTCTCCGCAACTTTCTTAGCATGTGGAAAGCTGTTTTTTCCTTTGATCTGATTGTGAAACAGATTAGGGCAGATTATGAGGTTTGTTCACATCTTTAAATCCTGAGAATTATCGACATGCTGCCCTTTGTTGCTTCCAATCACAATGAGAGTAGGGGTTTTTAATCAACCAAGGCAGTCTATTTTTCTAAACAAATCTGAGTTCTGAAAAATTGTAGTGTATCAACAGATTTCAGTTACCTGTTCATTTAACCTTCTGAGGTTAAATGAATGAAAGCCAGTCTGATTCAACTGAGATCTCAGATGCATGATAAGCTGCTGAATGAAGCTGTTTTCAGCTGCTTTTGTGAATTTCAGCCTCTACATACTGTACTAAACTATTTATGTGTACTAGAATTAAGTGGGTTACTAGCATCTCTTTCCTCACTAGGTACAATAATTAAGTGGGTTTTTAGAATCTCCTCACTAGGTACAATAATTAAGTGGGTTTCTAGAATCTCTTTCCTCACCAGGTACAAGAGCAAGCAGTGTGGCAATAATGCCTTGGGACAGCAATTAATGAAGGCATACATGGTATTTATACCTGGAGCATCAATTAGTAGCCATATTGACCCAAGACAGATCTCAGCTCTAATATATTTAAAATGTTTGCCTTTCAAAGGTAAATGCTTCAGTTTATTTTGAATATTGGAAACCCGGCATCTCCATTCTATCTACATGAATTGGAAAGAAATGGCTACATTGGGTTCTATAAATTACTTGTACATTTTACACCAAATGTGTAAAAAAACTTTTAACCTAGTGTTGGAGCCAGACATACTTAAAACAGGCCTAATAAATGAACTGAATTTAAATTAGCTGAAGCAAGATGAAATCTGAATTATTTCAGTTAATCTAAGGGAAAGAATATGAGGGTTTGTTCCTGTCACAATCGCTTACATCTACATTACAAACTACAATCCAAATTAGGATAGTAGCAGGAGACAAAAAGTTAAAGGCCCACAACCCCCAATCTATCTTGGTGCTTTTTTTAAAAGCAACCTTGAGCCTGAAATTTTAAAATGTGAAGTCCTAAGACTGGAGAGGTGCCTAATACTTACTCATAGCAGCTGCTTTTTCCTCTCCAAATGATTCCCAAAGGGTTTTCCTCCCCAGATAAGATTTAAAATATCTTCTGTTTATCTAAAATATCTGTTCATCTTCTAAGACATAGTTTTTCAATTCCAGCAAAATTAAGATGTTTAAGCAACTTCCAGAATTCTGGGTGTTGAAGTCCCCACATTTTAAAGCCACTGAGGTTGAAAAATGCATGTTCTAAGACATGCAACAGAACTTTGAGAATATCACATCTGACAGATTAGGGCATATTTCTCTTGCCTGACACTAAAAGCAAAACTTCAGTTTCCTAAGGTTGCATTCCATTGAAAGAGCTGCCTATTGAGGAATTGAAGTTCACCCCAAATCTATCCATTCCTGTTGATAATTTATTGAAATCAATGGCAAAAGGGTTTTATGTTTATCTCTCATGCTTCATAAGGCCCTTGGCAATTATCGCAGGATGCAATGAGCCGATTCTAAGCTCAGTAAATCTTATGGCTGATTTATAGATTCATATCTGAGTTTAAAATAAGTTATAATGAAATATTCCTCTATCTCCATAATCATATAACACATATACTTATCCATCTAGCACAATGTGATGAGATACCTATTTATGGCATCTTGGAAAAAATGTTATCTAACCTTCAGTACATACTCTAGACCATAATTTTAAGCATTAAAAGATGAAGCTAAAATTCCTAGTGATTTTTAAATATTAAAAATTGTTGAACAAATTACTTTTGACAGTGCTAGGTGATTTTAAAAAAGGCAAAGCCTTCCTGAAAATAAAAGAAAGTCTAAATAGAGAGAACAAGAGACCCAGCAGCAAAAAACAACAGCAATGTGTTACCTTTACAATTTCTAATACAAAATATTTTGCATTGCTCTGTAAAACAGCTAAAATGAGTGCCTCCAGATCAAAGAAATATAACAATAAATAAACAGTAGAAAGTAATGGGTTTAGGCTCATGATCAGAGAAGCAGTTCTTGATGGTGTAGCTGGAGGATTTTTCAGAACACAACTTGCAGCATCTGTGATCTGGTGGTTCCAATATAGGGGTCAGGAGGAATATCTTATGGCAGCAGCTCTTCTCCAAAATATGAGAAGCCTTTAAATTCTTCTTGATTGATTTGCTTTATAATTGTCTCATCCACTGGTGTTAATGTTGGGTCTTCTCGTGTAAAGTCTTGATCAAAGTTATTTACATCCCTTTTGGTTTTCTGAGAAACAAAAGCAAAAGATGAAGATTGAGTGGCATTCTTGCACCAACAACCAACTTTTTGGGAAGGGGGATTCTAAAAGAGTGATAGTTTGCTTCTAAAGCAGTGGTTGGGAACTTTGGCCCTTTTATGACTTGCGAACTTCACCTTCCAGAATTCCTGAGCCAGCCATGCAGGACATAAAAGAGCCATGGTTTCCCACCCCTGTCCTAAAGGAAGGTGGTTCCATTCCACACACACACACGCCTGCCCCCCCTCTCTCCCCATCCCTTCCTCCCTCTCCCCACCCCCTCTCTCACACACTCCCGCACACCTACACCTACACCTACGCCATACAGAGGAGGTGAGAAAAGAAGGTGACCAAATGAGGATGCAGAAGCAAAGAATGGTCCTGCGTAATTAGCCATTAGCCTTTAACTGAGAAATTGAAAGCAAAATGATGGTATTTGTAACTTAAATTATATCACACTGCAATAATTTGGATAAACGAATGATGAATTCAAACAGACTTTGCCTGGAAATGGCATAATGGGTTGATTACAAATATAGGAGTGAAGCATATGATCCCTGTTACTGGTGATGAATATGACATAAGGTAAGCAAAATCTCACAAATTTGCAGTGTTTGCATCTTTAGGATCTAGCAGTGATTGTTTCTCACAGACAGAATTTTTACAACTGAGCTGAGGAAGATCCACCATCTATAGTCCTGATATGCCTAGTGCCAATACTGATCAGGGTGGCAGCTATTCTGAACATATCAGTACAATTGGCAAACAACCAGTGATTGTATCTATTTAGTATGCGCTTACTACAATACAGTTTCTCCAAATTTTATGCTAATAAACTAACCATCAATGAAATGCTTCCTGTTCCAGATTTGTACTTTCACAGGAGAAACTTACCTCTTGAAACATCTTTAGTTCAATGGTTTCCAAAACATAAGTTTTCAGAGAATGACACAAGCTCCCAATGTACTCTTCATAACGTTTGTCTTAACTTGGCAAGGACTCACAGTATTTTCATACAAGAGCCATGATGGCTCGGTAGTTAGAATGAAGCATTGCAAGCTAACTCTGTCCATAGCCAGGAGTTTGGGAGTTTGAATCTCAGCTCAAGGTTGACTCAGCCTTCCATGGCCAGTAAAATGAGGACCCAGATTGCTGGGGGCAATATGCTGACATTTGTAAACCACTTAAAGAATGCTGTAAAGCATTATGAAGCGGTATAGAAGCATATGCTTACACTATTGCTATATACACCACCTAACCAAGAGCAAAATCCTACAGTAGTTGTGACACAAAAGGGAAAGAGATGGATATCCTGTTTTCAAAATATCCCCATCTCATTACAATCCCTTTGCTATACCTTAACAAGCCTGTTATGAAACCACATCTCAATCATTAATTTACTGAATCTAGAAAATGACAGCTATTCACTCATATTTAGGAAAATGTACCTCCTTTTCTTTGCTTATGAAGGCAAGGCATTAATTGTTTTCTGAAGTAGGCATGAGTTTTTGAAGGCTCCTAAGAAGTTATGGTTGGATCATTACAGATAGTCCTTGATTTATGACCACAAAGTGAGCCCAAAATCTCTGTTGCTATGCAAGAGAATTATTAAGGGAGTTTTGTCCCATTTTATGAGCTTGCCACAGTTGACTTTGCTTGTCAGGTGATCACAGAAGGTGATAACATGACCATGGGACACTGGAACATCATAAATACATGCAAATTGCCAAGCATCCAAATTTTGATCATATGACCATGGGGATGCTGCAATTGTTGTAAGTGCAACAACCAGTTGTAAGTCACTTTTTTCAGTTGTAACTTTGAATGATTACTAAATAAATAGTTCTAAGTCAAGGACTATTTGTACATAATGTTCTCCTTTTGTACACCACTAATCTCAAATGGTTTTCCCCAATTACTAAAATAAAAAAGACATAATTTGATTAAAATCTCCCAAGCAAGAAGAAATCACAGAGTATTTTCATTATAATTCAATAGAGAGTTAAGCACAGAATTGTAATTACTAAAACTGGAGGTTATACTATTTCCAAGCAAATTCTTCTCACATAATATTTTTTACAACTATTAGCATTGTATATCCCACAATTTGTAGTAAAATGAATGAATTTGCATGAACTTTGGAAGCATGTACAAAACATGCATTGCCTCAGAAATCTTTGTAGAACCTTCATATAGCCTTCTTCAAAAAGATGCTTTTCAAATGTTTTAAAATACAATTTCTTATCTAACAGCTATGGGGATTTTAATTAAAAATAAGGAGGGTACCATTACAGTATTTATGTATGCAATGTATATCCCATAATTTTTTATTATTGAAAGCCGTCACATAATAAGAGAGACTATTTAAGAACAATATATAAAGCAGACTGCCAACTTTTAAAACTGGTTTTCTGCACTTTTTAGTAGCTGGTTGTCTTGCTTTATATGAGCATGCATCATTTGTCAAAGAGGAATGCTGTCTCTTAGCATCTGAAAATAAATGTTGATAAGGAAAGAACTCTGGGGAAAAAAATCAGTGTTCTTCTGTTTTCAGTACTGAATTTGGAGAACCCAGAGGATTTTATTATTCCACTGCAAATTTCCAGTATTTCCCTGTGTTCTTCCAGTTTTTTAAAAAATCAGATGAACCATTTTCATAACTTTGAGGAAAACTGCAATGCCAGAAGTTTAAGTAAGATAGTGCTGTTCAAGCTCACAATTACAAGAGGAATTTATGATGCACTCCGTGCAATCTTGCCTTTTCATATTTCTTACCCTGTCCTATATTCATAGTTGATTGTCCTTCAGAATAACCAATCAACTGCAGCAAAAGTTCTTTTTCCTATCGTGTTTCAAATATTTTACATCTATTGCATTTTTGTTTTATAGCTACAGTGCAACAAACTAAAAAAGAATACATTAAGTCCTGCCTTGAGGGAGAAACATAGCTTCAATCCATAACTCAACACATTCTTTACTCAAGTTTGTATTTTGTTGCTTTGGATTAATCCTCCCTTGAAAATATTCTGATTCTTTCTTATAAAAGTGCCCTCAGCCTCTGTCTGCAGCTTCTGAATTCAGAAATCACACAGAGGGTCCCACCTAGCTTTTGGTTTCAATAGAATAGCTCTTGAATCCATTGGATATCTTGATTTATTTTGGGCTGTGCCTAACAAAAAGCTGCAGTAATGATATCTGATTTTGAGCCCTCGGTCACTCTTTCTGAAACAACATATAAGTCTTGAGACTTTTTTTTTACTGTGTATTAAATAGAGTAAGTGATCCTGGACTTGAGAACTAAAGAAGACTTATAAGAAGCAAGAAATGAAGATGGAATTAATGATACATTCAAGGTGAGACAGGGTGTTATGGGGAAATCTAAAGCTAAGAGTTAAGAGAAAAGAGAAGAAAAAGAAAAATGCTTATAAAAAGAGCTATGCCATGTAACCAACATGAAAATCTCACTTAATTGGATTTGTAATATTTCTAGTAAATGAAGTCACATAAAGATATATATATATCTATATATATAGTTTATGAAATACCATGCAGCAATTGCCCAGCCACATACATTGGACAAACCAACAGAAGAATAAATGCACGCATTG
>JAEANM010021193.1:0-11920 GCA_017656035.1 Myanophis thanlyinensis
AATAGAATACCTCCCCGAAGGTCCCTTCCAGCCCTATGATACTATGAATTTACTCTGGAAAATAAAGTTTGCCTGTAATGCTAGAATACCACCAAATGATCTTAAATGATCCTTCTTGTGATATAAATCAATATTGTAATTATCAGCTGCGTATTATACACAATGAATCAAGGACAAAAGCGATGTTATCTTCCTAGTTTGACTTCTTTAGATCTGCTGTTATTGCAACTCACAGAATTTCCTACAAAGTATGCTGCAAGAAATTCTGGAACTTATTTTCCCAACTTATGTAGAGAATGGAACGAAGACTAACTTTTTGCTGCATAGCCAAAAAAAAAAGAGAGAGAGATGTAAGTCAGAGACTTCCTAGGACTTCTATAGCTGAACAAGAGGCTTATTTACTCAGAAATAAGACCCCCCTCCTCAGTTCAGTGGGGTTTTTCATAGGAATATGGGCCTCCAATTCCCACCCAAATAGTACACAATAAGTCCTAACCTCAGATGTTTCTGAAATGTTGATGAGTCAGAAGTTGGTTTCTAAATCCTTCAAGAAACACCCTGACAGCAGATGTGCCACATCTGACCTTTAAAGAACTTTTAACAAATGGCCTCACAATGTGTTGGTAAGCTTTGTAATTAGCCCTTCACCAACCAAAATCAGCATTTTTCCTTAAAAGTACTTCTTTTGCAGCACATGTGTTGTTTTCATGTTTGTTAGTTGGATCTTTGGTGAGGCTGACCAACCTTCTCTTACCAAGGCAACAAACATGTGTTCAGAATAAACAATAACAAAGCATCTTTAGTTGTGGCTTTGATTGCTGTTTGGTTGTTTCCTTCTAGATGAAAACTATATTTTGGAGGATAGGAACTTTTTAGGAGATATCCTAAATACTGTGGGATTCAAAGGGTGAGGGCGGTCAAAGCATTTTGCATTACAACAAAGACAAGCTTAAGCACATCCACAACAAATACAAAAAAGAGGTGGAGCTTTGATCATGCAGTCACAATTGCCTTTTTGCCTTTTTTTTTATCTACACGTAAGCATCAGGAATGCCCTTGATATAATCCCAGACCAATTCCACCATCAGTGGAGGCTTCTTGAAACTTAAAACAGCAGTTTGCATTTCACAAAAATCGCTAATCTGGCAATTCTCATAAATAGATGATGCTGTTTAAAAAGTGATCTGTCTACACCAGAGATTGCCAAATCAGCTCATTGTTCCTTCATTAAGTTTCAGATTATTCATTAACACCCTCCAAAACATTTATTATAGAAAAATAATAAATACTTTAACTAATGATACTACATGTAATTATGACAATAACAATAGATACAATTCAAAGTTGTTCTCACTGACATTTATTGCCCTGGTTAACAGTATCTCACCATTATAAATCACAGTGCTTAGAATGTAGTACTGCAGGCTACTTTTGCTGACTGCCAGCTGCCTAAAATTTGGGAGTTCAAATCTCACTAGGCTCAAGGTTGACTCAGCCTTCCATCCTTCCAAGGTGGGTCAAATGAGGACCAGGATTGATGGGGGCAATATGCTGACTTTATAAACTGCTTAAAGTGGGCTATAGAGCACTATGAAGCAGTATATAAGTCTAAGTGCTACTTCACTCATAAGACTAGGGACTGTATGGAGCTCTACAAAGACCTGAAAAGATAAATTGACCCCAATTGACCTGCCATCATTTATCAATCACCTACTGACCTTCAGACATACACTAACATCCCTTTGGATCTCCAGCCATTTATGAACCCTTGGGTAATCCCATTGAATCTGGGAGAGAGGTTGATAATTATTACTTTGAGGGATCCCAGCCTACACCAAAGGCATTCAAGTCAGTTGCCTTTATGGAATAATTTTACTGACAGGATCACTATATCTAGCATTGCTAGCTCAATATTTTTGTTTGATTGGAAAATTGCAATACAGGTTTAATTTCTGCAAAACTAAGGTAGATTCTCCTCTTGCCACACCCAAATCAAGCTAAACATTTTCACCCAATCCAAGATGTGATACCAAGCTATAAAAGATTGTCTTCCTTTCTTCATGGGAATTCTCTGGATACATTTGCAGTACAGAAATCCCAATGAATGTTCATCAGAGTTGATCAATATTTTACATCTAAGGTACCAGGGCTTTAAAAAATTAAAGCTTTCTCCTGTCCGATCATGTCTGACTTTAGGATGCTCATTTCTGTTTCATAGTCAAGGGGTCAGCGCTGCATGAAGGTGCTTTCATGGCCATGTAGCCAGTATGAGTATATGCCAAGGTGCACAGAATGCTGTTAAAGTGGTACTTATTAATCTACTTGCATTTGCATGCTTTCAAACTGCTAGGCAAGGACGCAAGCTCACACCATCACATGGGTCTTGAATTGCCAATCTTCTGGACAACCAGGAAGGCCCAGTCCAGCATCTGAACCAATGGTGCTATTCAGCCTGGTTGGACCGATTCTAGTGAACTGGTAGTTGTGATTAAGTTTGACGCACCCACCCACCCCTGCCCTATCATGTCTTTCTTTTTTTTCTTTGTAGCTCAGCTGAATCACGTGGAACAGCTGTTTTGCATGCCTCCACAGCCTTCCTAATCACTCGGGCTGCCTCCGGTAAGGAAAAGCGTGCACTTTAGAAGCCATGTGGCAGCAAACACGTGCACACCGAACCAGTAGCAAAACTGGTTGGATTCCACCACTGATATTAACCACTAAGACACTGTTCAAAAAAAGGCAAAACAAGTTAGATCTTGATAGCTGGGGAGAAAATCAGCAAAAGCAGGGATGTAAGTTAGTGCCTGGAAGAATAGTAAATCATTTCAATATTGTCACCAAAAGAAAAAAAAAACTATATTGGTGTGTCCATCCACAGCAGCAGTTCAAATTAGAGGCAGGTTTTATTTTTGTTATTATACAATGAAACAAATGTTGCTCAGCAGCACATAGAAGGAAAAGCAATGTAAGAGAAGTGATGAGGAGGAATATGAGCTCTTTGGTGACTAGACCAGTAAAGGCCCACCAGGAGTTCATAGGCCCATGAAGCACATACGTACAATCCATTTGCAGCCTAAATAAACCTTGCTGCAGATCTTGCTGCCACAAAGAAGAGAGGAAGTCAAGCTATTCTCTAAAGCATCTGAAGCAGAGGTGAAATTCAGCCTGTTCTAGGAGGTTTGCTAGAACCAGTAATAAATTTTCTAAGCAGTTCAGAGAACCGGTTGTTAGAAGAAATCTCCTTTTGTTTTTTCCCACTTTACAGGGTTAATCCTGTAAGGAAGGCAGGAAAAATACATTCTGTTGTTGTTTCTAGCCCAATCTTTATTGCCCTGCTTACAGAAACTGCCAATCCAGTCACATGACCCCCCAGCCACACCCACCAAGCCACGCCCACATAACCGGTAGTAAAAAAATTTGAATTCCACCGCTGGCAAGTTCCATTAATCATGTTTCAAGGACTTCCTGTGGAGTCTTTTTGCAAACACCACTAATTCACTATGGCAATTACTGAAAAATTAAACTGCACCTGCTGCATTTTTGTGTTGTTTTTGTGCACGTGCAGACATTCAAAAGCTATTTTGAGTTCTTAATGGCAGAGTATGCATTCAATCAATCAGTCAATCAAATACAAGCAGTACCGTTGGGTATGACAATCTGGAATTCTGAAATTTGTGAAATTGCCTGTTAACATAGCCACCATTACATCTCGTATTTTATTGATTAATTGATTGAATTCATATTCTGCCATCAAAATACCTTTTGAATGTCTGCACATGTACAAAGACTCATAACACAAAAATGCACTTTTTTGTGATCAATGGCTATGTATTGTTTGATTCTTTCATGCTTTCCTGTTTTAAAAAATGAAAAAAAGGTGGGAAATTGAAGTTTAAACTTTCTTCATAGGAAACTCGCCAGCCACTTCCAGCTGAAGAGTTGGATCAGATCTGGGAAGACTGCAAGGATATGGGGCTGCTGATTGGTAAAGGAGGGATACATTTACAGGTATTGTAAATATTCTATTGTATTGAAAAGCATATTAAACTGTGACCATAGCCAGTTCTTTAGTTGGTAGAAGGTACCTATGATGAAGAAAAAATGATTTGTATATAATAAAACTAGAAGGAGTGCAGTGGCTCAGTGGCTAAGATGCTGATGATCAGAAAGGTTGGCAGTTCGGCCGTTCGAATCCCTAGTGCCGTGTAACAGAGTGAGCTCCCGTTACTTACCCCAGCTTCTGCCAACCTAGCAGTTTGAAAGCATGTAAAAAGAATGCAAGTAGAAAAATAGGGACCAACTTGGTGGAAAGGTAAACAGCACACTGTGCGCCATAGGCGTTTTGTCATGTTGGCCACATGTCCATGGAATTGCCATCAGACGGCGTGGCTCTTCGGCTTAGAAATGGAGTTGAGCACTGCCCCCTAGAGTTGGGAACGACTAGAACGTATGTGCAAGGGAAACCTTAACCTTTACCTTTATATAATAAAACTACAGTCCTTGACTTACAACCATTCATTTAGTGACTTTTCAAAGTTACAATGGCACTGAAAAAAGTGACTTACAGCTGTTTGTCACACGGCCATCACAGCATCCCCATGATGGGATCAGAATTTGGACTCTTGACAATTGGCATGCATTTATGATGGTTGCAGAGTCCCAGGGTCACATGATCCCCTTTTGCCACCTTCGGACAAACAAAGGCAATGGGAAAACCAGATTCACTGAACCACTATGTTACTAACTTAAGAACTGCCATGCTTCACTTGACAACTGTGGCAAGAAAGTTCATAAAATGGAGCAAAACCTCATTTAACATCCGTCTTGCTTAGCCATGGAAATTTTGGGCTCGATTGTGGTCTTTAAGTCAAGGACTACTGTAAGTACCGGTATTCCTCTGCGTGTATTTCAAAAGGCTGATCTTTGCCAGGTTGATGGCTTGACACCAAGTAATTTAGGATGGTTAAAAAGCGATTTCAATCTTACCCCTGGCTCCAGTGACATCACCCTGTCATTATCATGGTGATGTCATCGGAGCTGGGTTGAGATTGAAATTGCTTTTTCACCATCCTAAATTTCTAGACCTCAAAATAATAAGAAATGTTTGGCCCACAGGTCGAGAAGATTAGCCAGCCGATATAAACAATGCTTTACTGTCAAAAAAGAAAAAGGAACACATACAACTGTCTGTGCGTGAAATTGTATCTGATGTTTCTTTCCAAACTCCTTTATTTCAGGTATATTAGCCTGTGCATGAAAACATGGGGCGAGAAATACAGACAGACAGTCTAAACTTACAACAATCATAACTGAGCCCAGACTTACTGTTGTAAGTCACGCTGGTCTATTAAGTGGCCTATTGTCACAATGGGCTTCTTTTTTTGCCGGAAACCAGAAATGCCAATTTCTGGCAGAAAAAATATTGTGAATCAGTCTTGTGACCACATGACACTGGAAATGAGTACTGGTTGCCAAGCATCATAAAACGATCACATGGGAAGGGATCATGCGCTGGAGCTGGCTGTATCTACATCTTTTTTTTTTAAATGGCTTGCAAAATAAATTGTAGAGCAGGAGCATACAGATGGACCAATAAATTTAGCTTGTGGCAGTAGACTGAACTGCCCTCTGCCCCTTAACCAGTGACAGTTATGTTGCTTTGTGATTAGACCTTCAGCCAAAACATCTCTGCTACTGTTATTAAATAAGTGTATTATCTATATAATTTTTCCCTCTTTTTTTTTCTTCCCCAAGACATTTAGAGTTAAACCTCCGATGTGCATTACTAAGGAAGATGCAGATTTTGCTGTGGCCGTTTTCCGGGAAGCCTTAATAAGACATATGGAAAGAACAACAGCTGAAAAATAGGAGAACTTACACACACGTACATGTGCACGCACACACGGACCCAAGATGCAGTGGACTCACCGTCAATAAATTCACGTCCCAGAATTCATTGCTGAAAGCATTGATTCATAATAGTCATTTTTTGGAGATTAATCTTACATGCAGAAAGCAGCAGGCTTCTCAGCCCACAACTCCATTTGGCTGTTTTATAACTTGTGCAGCTGCCGGATGTTAGGTGTGTAGCTTATTTACAAAAGCCTGGCTGACATTACGGCTGAGCACATGGGAGCCATATTTTCTTCCACAAAGGGATTTTAAGATTGAGTGCTTCTCAATACACTTCTGAGGGGAAAATTTCTGGAAACAGGTTTGAAATGCAGCTGAATATAAATTCTTTCCAATCCTCTGCCATGAAGGGCACAAGCTAATTCTGTTGCTGTTTTGCTTTGAATTACACGTAGGAAAGCACACACCCAAATCTTTTCACGTTTTGACAAAATGCAATTTCAGAAAGCAAAAACTGGAACATGAAAGAGTGTGATACGTTGAACCAACGTTCAGAAACCCTACCTCAAATTTCTGAGGGGCAACAGACCCTTCCCCATCAGCGAGAACAGAGTAAAGATTTCATTTAGTGCTTGAATAGCTTTAGCATATATTAAGATAAAGCAATATTAATTCAATTCTTAGTTCTTGGATCAGGGACAAGGAAACTAAAGCCGAACTGGCAATTGCAAATCTTACTGTCCAGGCTAACTGAGATGGCTCTAAACATAAGAATCACATGGAGTTCTTGAATTTCCCCAAGTACAATAGTGGCCAAAATTGTGGAAACCTTTTGGGAAAAGTATTTTTTGAGGTTTGATGGTGGCTAATACCATTTTTTTTAATAGTACCATAAAATTATATATCAATGGAAAGATAATTTAATCAAGAATATAACGCGATAACTTTTATGAAAGATTTGCTATTAGAATAGCAGTTATAAAGAAGAAAAGTGAAACACAGA
This sequence comes from Myanophis thanlyinensis, assembly GCA_017656035.1. Taxonomy (NCBI): domain Eukaryota; kingdom Metazoa; phylum Chordata; class Lepidosauria; order Squamata; family Homalopsidae; genus Myanophis; species Myanophis thanlyinensis. Next base: position 6,857 of record JAEANM010021193.1, read on the forward strand.
AAAAAACGAGATATAAAAAATTATCACTATAGAAAAAATGAGATCTACAAGTTTTGTAAACACTCATGCTTATTGGCTACAATCAGATGAAGGAAAGCTACCTGCTACCAACCTAAACAAGTTGTGCTTCCTTTTTCTGGTTATCTGGCTATAACTTTTCATAGAATACAGATAATTGAATACAGTTTGTTGCATTACATTCTTGATTAAATTATCTTTCCATTGATACATAATTTTATGGTACTACCCCAAAATAAAGTGGTGGTATTAGCCATCAAACCTCAAAAATACACTTTTCCCAAAAGGTTTCCACAATTTTGGCCACTACTGTGGATAATTTACTCAAGTCTCTTGATGAAGAACAGATATATACAGCAAGAACAAGAGAGCTACTGTTCCCCAAATATATTTTACAGCAGTGGTTTTCAATCAGCGGTTGAATATCTATGGAGATTCTCAGTCATCCAGGTCAAGGTTGTCCCAAATATGCTTTTTCAAGAGGCAACTGAACTTTCTGGTTTTTCATTTCGCTTCTCATCCAAGAAGCTTCTTCCGCTCTGACTGGTTGGTGGGGAATTTGCACCACTCAGGTGACCCTGGTGACACAGATATACTTCCAGGTGGCCTCAATGACTCTTTAAAAACAATGCAAAAGACCAGCTGTCTACAAGGAGTATAAATCTTTCCATTCTCCACCATTCAGTCAGAGCTGAAGAAGCTTCCTAGATGAGAATCCAAACATCTTCAAAGAAAAAACAAAGTCTAGTTGCGTTTTGGAAAAAGCACCTTTGGGTCAATGGTAGAATGTATACCGCAGGTGGGACTTACAAATTTCATACATGGCATAGGGAAGAAGATATTGGAGCTTAAAACATACAATAACAGAATATCTTTAAAGTTATGATTTTGTCTAGAAAATGTGTTTCTATCGTGGTTGTAGCCCTCTTTCATGGATTGAGGGACGGCACTTGCGATGTTATTTAATTTAATTTAATTACAAGATTTCTATACCGCCCCTCTCCCGAAGGACTCGGGACGGTGTACAGCCATCTAAAAACAAGATACACAAAAGTTAAAATACAAATTAAAATAGATTAAATCAGTGGCCAGAATAGGGAAATTTGAATAAACCAAATTATAAAAGTTAAAATTTAAAAATTTAAAACAATTCAGTAAAAAAGTTATGGCTTTATAGCCACTGTCTTGTGACAGCCAATCCAGGCTTGGTCTAAATGAATATAGGCAGGTTGGTAGCAAAAAGGTGCATTTAATGTCAAAGAGGACATCGCTAGATGAAGTGAATAGTGCCAATTTTTGAAAAATAAACAGAAATGTACAGTAAAATAATTTATTTCCTTTGCCTGTACATGTAATTTTTTTTTTTTACAAATCTAAGGAGCCAGGAAGGCTCTCTTTATGAACAATCTGCAGGCTTTAGCCCAATTTATGAAACAAAATACAGACACAAACAGATATCAAGGGCTGCACAGGCTCGAATGTGTTTCTGCTCTGTTTATGGCTGGGCTTATCAGTCTTCATCCCGGTTTAAGTTACACGGGAAAAGCCTGTCTTTCTTTGGACCATCAAGGTGCCTTTGGATGTGACAATAACCCCACAGTTCTCGATACTTTCCAGAAACCCTATCTGTTTCTCCGTCTTTCTTTCTTGCTTCTGCTGCTGATGGCTGTGTTGGCAGTGGAGGTGGCTAACGCTTTGGCGTGCCCTGTGGTTTTCAGATGTTCAAACAATTTGTTCCGCGACTGAAATTCACAGCTGCAGGTAACACATTGTAGGGGGCCCTCAGGCTGTAATGGAAAAGCAGAAGAAACAAAAGACAGGAAGAACGTTATTACCATGAATGTATAGTATATGAGAATCTCCATAGACATTTACCGTTAATATAGTATTTCTTTGATGACAGCGAAAAATGCAATAAAAGAATTACTTGATTGGAGTAGACTAAGGCCTGGTTAGACCTACATTGGCTTCAAAAGGTACTTCTACAAGCTTGCAGGCAGACAGAAAAAGGAAGCAGCCACCCCATTGAATATCTGGTTCTCAACTATATAGTAATGTTAATGATCTATCACTAGTGTTGTACATACACGGTGGCGCAGTGGTTAGATTGCAGTTCTGCAGGCTACTTCTGCTGACTGCCAGCTGACTGCAATTTGGCAGTTCAAATTTCACCAGGCTCGAGGTTGACTCAGCCTTCCATCCTTCAGAGGTTGGTCAAATTTTCCATTAAATACATTTCTTAGTGCTTAATAAACATCGTGTTGTCTGGGTATTTAATTTGCTTAACAATACTAATTTGCATTCTTAATCTCCACCCCTTTCTCCAACCATTGGTAAAATAGATTCCATGTTTGATAATATTCTACATCTTTCTGTTTAATTTTGAATGTCAATCTATCCATTTCTGCACAATCTAGTATCTTCCTGACTATCTCCTCATCTCGCGGTATATCTTCATTTTTCCAGTATTGTGCGAATATAATCCTCATTGCTGTTAAGACATGTAATATTAAATACATACTTTTCTTATCAATTTTTTCTGATATTATAACTAATAAAAACAACTCAGGTTTAAAATCTACATGTTTCCCTATCATCTTTTCTAGCCACCTGTGTGTCTTTGCCCAATTCTTTATTTTTATTTTTTTTGCTTTGATGCAAGTCCACCACGTATGATAAAATGTGCCTGTTTTCTGGTTATATTTCCAACATTTGCTAGTCAGACAATCTTTTGAAGAAGTCACATTTAGAATTTGGGGAACATGTTAAGAAAAAAAAGAAAGAAAAAAAACCTCAGCAGATGGAAGAACTTGGCTAATTTTGGTTGTCTTCAGAAGCTACATAGTCCTGGTCAGTATCTGGGCTAGAGGAATATAGGTAGTTCTTGACATACGACCACAATACAGCCCAACATTTCTGTTGTTAATGGTGTCAGGGTTCCTACTGGTGCCCTAATGAAAGCAGGAACCTTAAGCCATTTAGCAAGAAAAATCCAGTTCTTTCTTAGGAGTGCCATGTTGGCACAACCTAAGTGAAGCCACTTCTGACTTCACCGTTCGTGCCTTGCCTCTGACCCTATTTTCCCCTCCCCCCAAGGTGTGTTACCAGTCATATTTCCCCAACAAAACAATTGCGTGAGTCGTAGAAGTCATTCCCTCCAGCCATTGAGGGTTTCCATGAGATGGCCTTGATTTCAGGCAGCTAGAATGTGTTTTTGTTTTGACTGGGATATGAATTTCTCAGTGCAGCTGCGAGGCGTGACTTCCCATCCCCCTCCTTATGGCACCTCGGGAGCAGGTCAGGAAAGCTTCGTGAGTTGACATTTGTTAAGTGAGTTTTGCCCCATTTTACAACCCTTGCCAACGTTGTTAAGTGAATCACTGCAGATGTTGAGTAACACGGCTCCTCCCCTCCCCCCAGACTTTGCTTGTCGGAAGGTCACAAAAGCAGATCACAAGGCCCCGGGACACACAACAGTTGTATGAGTCGGTTGCCTGGTGTCGGCATTTTGGATCATGTGAGCATGGGAATGCGCCAAGGGTTGTAAGTGTGAAAAACGCTCATAGGTCACTTTTTTTCAATGCCGTTGTAACGTAAATGTTCAGTGGGTGAACTGTTGTTAAGTCAAGGACTACCTGTACTAGAAAAATCCAGCGCTGTCAACTAGATGGGGAAATTAAAACAGGTTTCGAAAGAAATAATGCTAGGTGACTTCCATGTTATAATCCAAAGAATGGCATGGACGGATCTAGGAAATCATAGGGTGGGGCTGGTGAAATCAAGCTGAAGGACATTTTCATTAAACACACAGACACACACACTCAAAAAGGGGAAACATTTTTGCCTTTAGTTACAGTTAGGACTTGATGCCAAAAAGAGTGATCTGCTTTGCCACAGCTCATCTCTTGTACAGACCTGGTCCTCTGCAGAAGCTTTTGCGGATGTTTTCTTGGCCTCTTTTGCTTTCTTTCCTTTACCTTTAGGATTGCTAAAACAATAAAAGATATTCTTAATCTCTGAGCAGATCCTACAGAATATACAAAATGTGTTCACAAGTCACAATCTTCATGTTTCACTAGCAACAATGATCCCTTCGGGATCATCGGAGAATCATGCCTGTTGTGGCATGCCAGCAGCCAGCAGAGTTGGTGGCAGATTCAGAAAGTGAGGAGGTTGGGGAGGACCTTGGGCCAGTCCTGAAGTCGGGGGAAGGCTCTGAGGGGTGCTCTGCATCGGAGGCAGAAATGTGGCCAGGGCCATCCGAGTTATCAGCTGCCTTTCGAGTCAGAGATCAGTGGGGCAGAAGAACAGCTGGAGCCTGTTTCAGATGCGTGTATATGCAGAGATGTCTGGAGAAGGGAACAACTAAGGAACAGGGGTCGACTCAGAAGTAAAGGCATAAGTGGACGCTGAATGGCCCCTCCCATAGGTAATAAATAAGAGCAAAAGGAAAGTGGTGTTTGTAGGAGACAATTAGTTCGCTCATTATTGTGAAGATTTGCTTATCTGAGTTCGTGCCGTACAGAGACTCCTTGCCAAGTATTTCGACTGGCAACTCAGCCTGGCAACTATCCAAGGACTGATAAGGTCTGTTTTTGCAATAAAACCTTGAAAGGTTTACTGCCGGGACTTTTCTGGATGTGAATAAGAATTCACAGTAACCAAATAAAAAGGGTTTTTTTCGGGACCAAAAGCCTGTTTCGTGAGTCTGTTAAGCCTGGGTCAGAATAATGCCTACCTCTTCACCTCAGTTTTGGATTCCACTGTAGGCACTGAATTTTCTCCAGCATCGTCTGAATTGCAGCTTTTGCTGGCATTTTCTGATACAGGAGATGCCCTCTCTGGGTCACCGATGCTAACTGGCCTTGGCTCTTCGACTTGCTGCTCAGGACTTCTGTCCTTGGAAGGATCCTCCGGGGTCTGTTGGAAGAAGCAAAGAGCCTTCAGACGAACAATGGGAGATAATGGCATAGATCAGGGGTGGGCAATTACGGCTCCTTCATGACTCGTGGACTTCAACTCCCAGAATTCCTGAGCCAGCCATGC
>JAEANM010021194.1:0-11920 GCA_017656035.1 Myanophis thanlyinensis
GTTACGTGTTAGGCCAGACCAGCTTGCTGAAATAAATGGGTTTTTAATGCACGCCGGAAGGTCTGCAGGTCCGCAATGGTCCAAATCTCTGGGGGCAATTCGTTCCATAGGGAGGGTGCAGCCACAGAGAAGTCTCATATTCTCGGGGCAGTCAGACAACATCGTCCCGACAATGGAACCCTGAGGAGGCCTGCCCTGTGGGAACGCACCGGTCGACTGGAGGCTGATAGTGGCAACAGGCGGTCCCTTAAGTACCCATGTCCCAAGCCATGGAACGCTTTAAAAGTAAGCACTAGCACCTCGAATCGCACCCAAAAGGCCGCAGGAAGCCAGTGCAGCTTGCATGGGAGAGGTATAATATGGGAGCTCTGAGGAGCTCCCACAATTACCCGCGCGGCCTCATTCTGGACCAGCTGCAGCCTCTGGATGCTCTTCAAGGGAAGCCCCATGTAGAGAGCATTGGCGTAATCAAGACGGGAGGTCACAAGGGCAGAAGTGACTGTACGGAGACTGTACGGAGACTATAATTTATAACTTTTTTCTATGTCATTTTACTGCACCTGTCCTCCACAGATGTTAGAATAATTAATGTCCAGCAACACTTTGACTTCATGCCCTTGGAATATTTTTAATATTCTTTATTATGGGTTACAGGTCCACCAAGTATATGAGAATAAAAATAAGATAAAAATACAATAGAATATTTTCATTAAATAAAATAAACAGAATAAACAGTGAAATAAGGTAAGAGTGATACAATGCTCTGAAACTCTACACAATACTTTGTTCAACATAATATAATTCAAAATCAATCCAAAATTAATATGTCATTAGTAAAACATGAATTCTTCAGACTACAAATGCAAACCTAGCAACAGCTTGTGTTATCTTAGGGTCTTTATCTTCCAGAAGAAGATTTACAATTCATCCAGGGAATATTTCTAATTTGCTTCTGGAAAACATTTTCCACAGAAGATGCCATATCTTCTCTCTGGTTAGGTAGAGGATAATATACATGTTCACATGTAATATGTGTGTTTTACTTGCTGATCTTCCATTGAATGAAAATTTAAATCTTAGAAGACTTAGGAAGACTTAGATCTCTAAAGCCCATTATAAAAATGGTTGTAGCTTCTTTCTTGTAGTACAAATTAACAGTAAGAGATAATTATAATTTGATCAACCTTGGAATTTATCACATCTCTCACCCTTACTCCAGGTGACTGTCTACTTCATGACCCAATGGGCATGGTAGGGGTACATTTATTTTGAGTTTTCATGAAGTGAATCACCAAATATCAAGTCTCTTCTCTTTATCTTTGTGTAGAGAATACTTGTGTCTCAATTGTCCTTCAGAGATCTATCATGTTGCCTCCGGTTACACGGGGTTGTTTTTTTCTTCCTGCAATGCTCAGTGCTTTCCATCCATGAAGGTCTGAAAACTGTTGCTCAGATCCTATTGTTAATAATATCTTGCAGTCCCTCTTTTTATGGTTTTCACTCTTATTCATTCCTAAATTAATTATCTTGCTTATGAAGTATTCCTCTTTTGTAGCATATGTTATGGCAGATTCTTTTTTTATTTGATAAATCCTCATTCTCTGTCATCAACTGAAATTGTCAGTTACTGTTCCCATCTTGTGATTATTATTTTTTTGCAAGCCTTGCTACAAGTTTGTGCTTAGTTGCAAATATAGGCCACATTTTTGTTGTTTAGGAAATCGAACAGTACATCCCACTGAAATGCCCAATCTAGATCTTCAGGAATAACATGACATTTTTTTATTTAGCCCAAAGAGAAGCTCTATAGGCATGTGTAAGAAAACAGCTGTAAATTCTTTTGTTTTTCATCAGAAAGACATGAAATTTATAAATAAGCCAGTTCTTCATGAAGACTGGGGTGTGTCAAATTTCAAAACAATTATTTTTAAAGTGCTTATAAATTCGTTATTTTTAGGAAATAAATGGCATAAGTTTTGTGGTAGCTGCTGAAGAGACACCAGTGCTGAAATTCAAACTTAAATGAGAATTTTATTAACAGAATGAGTGTTTTTAAGGATTGCTGATATTCTTATTTGATTATGACTGCTGGACATTGAGGCAGAAAGAATACTCTCACTGGTATTCTTTAAAATACCTATTCTATAAAATAACTATTATATTAGATGAAACAGCTGGTGCCACTTTCAAACAGTTTTTCTGTAATACAAATTGGATGAACTCTTCCTATTTAACTCTGTAAGTTTATGTGAATTATAAAGACCATTCCTTCCTTCCTTTCTTTTTTCATCTGGTAGATGCCACACTGTCTGTATTGCTGGAGGAACAATTGGGATCAGATATTTATATAACAAAAAATGAAGTTATTCTTAATTATCTCTCACTGCATCAGAATCCAGAATTCATTTTAAAAATACCTTTCCCACATATTTTAATAACATTAAAATAATAGAAAATAAATAATTAAGCACAGTTAATATTAATATTATTAAAGCATAATAAACGTTTAAGGTCAACAGATATAACTTCAAAGCTTGTTAAAACAGACATTTTTTCAGTTCATGATAATTGATGATCACGGCCAAAATCAGGCAAATCACTTTTTGCAGGATTCCTCATCCTGTGTATCACTAATAAAGATTGTTTCTATTGTTACTTTCATATGTAGGCCATGCAACAGTACTCATAGATTGTTAGAGATGGAAGCTTGATTTCTGTTGAAATCAGTGGAACAGGTCAGTCACAACTAACAAGAAAGGGACATAAGTATTGCAATTAAGTCAAATCCAGTCCAGTTTCTGCTACTCATTTCACTTCATAGTAACTGAACCTAAACATTTAACTGCCTATTTTTACTATTAATGCTCAGTGATATTTATTTGACAGCTAGTTTGACATAGTAGTTAAGGCATCAAGCTAGAAACCAAGAGATTGGATTCTAGTCCTGTTTTAGGCACAAGGCCAGCTGGGTAACCTTGGGCCAGTCATTCTTTCTTGACCCTAGGAAGAACTACTTTTGAAAAACCTCGCCAAGAAAATTGCAGGGACTTGTTCAGGCATTCTCAGAGAATTACACATGATTGGAAAGAAGATAAAATTATTTAGTTTCCAAATACTTTCAGAAATAACCTAGTTTCTAGTCATTTTACACAATGGTATCATAAAAATAAACAAAAGAGCAAGAAATGAATGAATGAATGAATGAATGAATGAATGATGCTTTCAGGGGAAAAGTCTATGGATATACTGAATGGGAATCAATGGCTGAAAGTAGCATTTTATTTGTGTGTTGCTTAGTGCACACAACTTCTCCATCTCCCTGCAAAACTCAGGTGCCAATTGCTCACATAGTTCATGAGAGTCCAAATTTTGCTTATGTCCCTTTCTTTTACTCCTGCTTCAATTCACAGAACTGATCTGGTCTTAATTGGTATGGTATGACTAGGGCTATGGCTGCATTCAAACGTATCCCTGCGCCTCTGCCACTGATTTTTCCTATTCTTTACATTAGCATAATTTTCTCTCACCTCCCAAACAATACATTAGTTCTGGAAACAAAAGAAAATCTGCCCGCACTGTCTTTTCATCTTCAGAGTGAGCTCTCTGTCAGATTCTGCATGGAGCCAAATATTTGCATACATTTTCTATAGACGATTCAAAACCAGTTCCACAGAACAAAAGGTCAGGTAGTAATTATTTATGTGGAAGGACTGCATTAATTGAACAAGCATCAGCTGTTTGCATTCAGAGGAATTTTTTTTCCATGTGCACAGCTTTGTTGGGAATCTGAATAGTCCTCTTATTCTTTTTAAAAGTTGTATATCTTTATCAGAAGATTGCTGCTGGGCTCTTTAACTAAAGACGTGATGTTTCCTTTGGTGGGTGCAAAAGAAAAATATTCTTTTCAGTAATGGGTTCTTTTTCAAGACAATTAGTTCTTCCTGAGTATGTCATCATTAGTAATTTACTGATAGTTTTAGTGTTGGTTTAATCAGCCTTTGGTTTATAGTTGAACCTTCATCATTTATGCTTTGTGCATTCAGGACGACCCCATTTTTGCCTATGATTTACTTAGCTGTGTTTTGCAAGCAAGCGATAAAGGATAACAAAAGACAGGTTCCACTCAGCCTGTTTACATTTCCTTCACCATACTTCTCCCAAATTATGTGGCCAGGAACAATTACATTCAAATCATGTCTGCGCTGTTCTTTTCTCAGAGCACACGGACGAGTAGGATTTTGACATGAGCTCTGAAACTGTTCGGCACTGAGTATCTATTGGCATGTTGTTGCTTCCCGATGGGATACACTACAGCTTGCAAAGTGATCAGATTATTTAGTCATTGGAGAGGATTTGTGCAAAAGAAACAGTTGTTTTTATAAGAAAAGTTGCTATTGCAGTTCAGCTGACTAGTTTACAAACATGGGCAACAATAAAGTGGAACAAATAGTAAAATGAAAGCTCTCTCTCTCTTCATCAACAAATTCTCCAATTCCTTGTTTGAGTGTACTGCATTACTGTGTGGTTGATATGGTCCAATCACAAGCCATAGTTAAGAAAGCTTTCTTCGGGAAATAGAAGTCACTATAATGAAGAGAACAAAGAGGAACAGAACTCTGGCACAAAAAGTATAAGACGATCATATGGGATGCGAAAAAATAATTTGAGGAACATATGGGGAAAGGAAGGATAGCATAGTTGGGTCTGGTAAATGCTTGATGAGGGAGAGAGAATTCCAGAAAATACAAAAGCTGTAGGCTAGGCTGAAAAGTCAAAACAATATCCCAACATAAGGAAATGGCATCCTAAACATGCCAAGAAAACTGCATGGATATAGTTAAAAAGCCACCAGGAGTCAAAAATGATTTTAAAAAGCTTTATTTTATTTTATGGTAAGGAAAACATCAAAGAAGAACAACATTAAGACTTTATTTATGTGTATTTAAAAAGGAAATCCATGAAGAAATTGGATAGTGAGTTAACAAGTGAAAAGAATATTTAAGGAGGATAGAGTAGAAATGGCAGATAAATTAAATGCATTTTTGCATCTGTCTTTACTGCAGAACAAGTACCTGCACTGTACCGACTTTCTCAGAAGGAAATCAAAAATTAAAGCAAATTGAGGTAATAACAGAAAATAGTCTAGGACATCCTGTGAAATTACAACGTAACATATCCTGAATATGTCCATCCAAAAGTTTTTTCGAGAATTTGAAATTACTAAGTAATTTGTATCAGATATTAGTATAAATTAGAATAATCAGCATAAATCTAAGCCATTTTTTAATCAACTGTCAACTATAAATCAGAAACATACAGTTTTGTGTAAGTCAAAATTGTATCAGTAGAAAAAATAATTAAACTACGTACTGTACCTAAGAAGCTCCACATACAAAAAATGGATACATATCATTCAGGTACACATAAAAATCAAGATGAACTGATTGTAATTTATATATGATTTTTTCCTAGGTGTGAAGAAAGTATTACTGATAGAGTAGCACATCTTAATGCTGTATGGTTTTACAAGTATCTGCATTTGTGTTAGATTGACACCTAAAATTTAGTGTAATATGGAATTTTATTAATCTAAATCCTATTACATGCCCAACAATATTTTTCAGCTAATAAATTGATTGTTCTTTATCTAATTTTGCCATATTTTTATTTCAATTCAAATATTATTTGCTATTATTGTTCTATAGATTGGTTTATAATTCTTGTCTACCCTAATTTTTTTTCTCAGTAAGTGTATTTTGTCAAATTTCCACATAATTCTGTGACTTTTAAAAATCAAATTAATCTTGTATACATCTTCCCCTAAAAATATTTTTTATTTAATTAATCAAGAATACACTGTAAAAAATAAAAGAGAATACCATATGAACTTCTAACCACATATTACTTTTGAAATTGAAAATTATGTTTGCTTAAAAATCTAGACCAAATTAAGCCCCCAGTATATCCACTTGCAGTGAATATAGGAAATGTAAATTTCCCATATATTTAATCATGCTATATATTCGTATAATATAGACACTTATATGGCTTTCATATAAGTAAGCATCTCAGTTTCCTAACTGAACAAGTACTTCTACAAGAAGTTACAAGAATGTAGGCATGTATGGAATAGAAGATCCAACACTTCAGGAGCATATAGTGACATGAAATCATCTTTCATGTTGATTCTGATTTACAGATCCTGTTAAAAGATTAAGTTTCAGATTGATTCAGACTAAAGCTTACCAACCCAAAAAATAAATATACAAAATAATAAAATGTAAATTTGCCAAGTTCACATTAGCCCGTGGTTCAAATCCAGAGCTTTTTATGTGAACAAAAGATTCTACATAGAGAATGCTAGATATTTTTCCTCAGTAGAAGAGACGGTTCTACATAGTTAAATGGGAATGTGGAAGCTATCCTTTCCATTGATATAAATGAGAATCTCATTCACTGAACACTCGGAATAAGAACTGATTACACATAAAAGTCTCAATTTTAGCAGATTATTTACTGCTAGGTCTAGAAATATCCCAGTAGGGGATTCCTTTAAATGTGTGCTACATTATTTCTGTCTAAGTATTTTTGTGGTTTAGAAATTCAACTGAGAATTATATATACTGACATCTTCGGTTACTGTATATTAACATTCAGGTTGATAAGAGTTCTGTTTGTGTGTTTGTGTGCATGTGTGTATATCTGTGTAGTGTGTAGTTAATCACTCTTTAGGAAAATATCAAGTTATAAATCTAAATATGACTGAGAAATAATATTAAGCAAAAGTATGCAATGTTGTATGTAGAAGTCTTGTGGGATGTATTGTTACACTGAATAAATTCTGCAGCACAGATGTTTTGTAGCCATTGTTTTGTGTTACAATTGTATGTGTCAGAATATAATAAAGCACACCAGATCAAATACTTTTTAAGAAACAAAACTATGGAACAACTAAATGAAATCCATCTCATGTTATGCTATTGAAAGTAATGAAAATATAAATGTGAGTGAGGAGATAGAAAATCCTACAAATGTTTAACACCGAGAGTTACAATCAAATGCAACCTATATGGACTTTTCTTCTTGCTCAACAGCATGGATCTAATACAATTAATTCCAGAGAAACATGGCATATCTGTTTATATTATCTTCATTTGCAAGTTCTACTAGTTTCCTTCATGTTTATATTAATGTACAAGTACAACTTTAAAGATGAAACTGATATAGCTGAACATTTCTTTCATGTCCCACCTGATTTAAACAGTTCTGGATCTACACTGGAAAAATTCACTTACCTGCCAAAATTGTGACTTTGCATAAAATTACACAAGTGCTTCTCTTCAGCATTTTCTTCAGAAACAATGCTTTATTTCATTCCAGATTTGGCTCTGGGTTGATTTAAATGCTTAACATTTTATTTTGTACTGCTAAGTATAATTTAAAGAGAGATGGAAAACAAAATGGGCTTTTTTCCCCAAAATTAATGATAAAAATGTGTTGACTTTCTTTTTTGAGTGAACTTCAAAACAAGTGGTGTGAATTAGTCTTCTTACATTGGATCAAGAATGATTGCTCGTTTCCCTTGCAAAGTTTTGCAAGTTGTTTGGCTAAAATTTCTGTGACAGCTTGAACAAAAATGATTTTTCTGTCTATAAGTTTTGATTTGGGTGAGGAATACTTTCCTTCACTTTAAAAGCATGTGTTGAGGTGTGTGTGAAGAAATTGAAGAAAATGCATATGAACGCTATCAGAAAAAAAATTGTTGTTGTTGCTTTTCCTGGGAACATTATGACTAGCTGGAACAGAGAAAGTGGGGAGGGCGGGACACAAAGTATGAATATTTGTAGCTACAATAGCAATTTTCATTTCTGAAAAGTTCCTTTATTCCTTTGCTCTTTAAAAAAATTGCAACTTACCATAGATGTTCCTTGCAATGAATCCATTGAATTAAATGGAACATAGCTCACATGAATCCCAACTGGATATGGAAAGGACAGGATCCTCAGTGGATTGTGAGCATTGCCTTTGGTTCAAAATAAGGAATTTTTTTTTCAAAACAATGATTGCTAATTTGTTTCTATGTCTTGAAAGATTCCACTTTTTCCCCATAAAGTGCATTATTTATTTATCTGATTTCTATAGTCACCCTTCTCAACAACTGACTCTGCTGGTGTACATTATAAAATATTAAAACAATTAGAACATTTAAAAGAGTACAAAATAGAATATATGGCACCAAGTAAAACTGTTACTATGGATGTTAATAGAGTCATAAAATGAGATCTTTAATTCTTTCAGAATACAATCAAGCCTTCATAGCCTTGTCAAAAGCCAACTGGTTGGGTCATCCTTATATCTGAAGGGCTATGACAGAGAGTAGGAACTGCAGCACAGAAGGAACATCTCCTTGATCCCACTAGTCAACACTTCTTGACTGATAAAACCAACAATATGCCTTTGATTGGGAGGAGACAGACCCTAAGATGACCTTTTCCCAAGTTATAAAAGGTTCTAAAGGTGATTGTCAAACCTGAAAAGGTTCACCTACAGGGAGGGAGGCAGCGATGGGTCCAGACAACTAGGAATTGGGTGGCAGTGATCGATCGGCATCATTGCTGGAGACTGGGAAAGCTACATAAGCAGCACTGCAGAGAGATATCATTTCCGGTGGGGGGGGGGGAAGAGTGTTGGGGGGGGAATTAACTGTTTGCTGTCAGGCTGTCTGCTATGTTGCCTGAAACTGCTGTGTGCGGTAGGCTGTTAATAGGTAACAATGCATAGAGGACAAGTATGGGGTTAGTTAATTAGTTAGTTAGTTTAGGATTATGTGGGATAAACTGGGAACAGTAATGTGTAGATTAAGGTTAGGGGCATAACCCAAGCTAATAAAGGCACAACATAGGTAATGGTGATGGGGAGCACAGGTGTTGGTGATTGTGTGGGAAGGTCTGTATGGGTGGAGCTGGGCGGAGCTACTATAGTATAAAACTAACAGGCTGCGAAAAGCAGTTACTGCTGACTTATCCTGTTATGGACTCAATTTGTACTTGTACATCCTGCAGTAAACCAGGTTAGCCTCTTTGATCTTGGTTATTGTGGGCTAGGACATTTGAGAGTAATCAGCAGCACCATGAATTAGATCCAGAAATACACTGGCAACCAATGCAACTTACAAAGTAGTAATGTTATGTGTGTTGAATATCCAACACTCTTTTCTACCCACAGAGTTGCAATCTGCACCAGTTGAAGCTCCCAAATGCACTTTTAGGGAATCTCCATGCAGAATGCATTACAGTAGTTCAGGTGAGAGATCACACACACATGAGTCCCTTTTTCTGTTTTGGAACAGGTGCAAATGTCCTGAAGGGTGTGCAAAAGCTCTCTAGACCAGGCATGTCAAATATGCAGCCTGGGGACCACATACGGCCCATTGCAAGTGCACCTGCGGCCCGCACAGACAATGTTTTACATGCCACCTTGGAACCTTCTTGAGCAGAAAGATGGAGTAAAATATTTTAAATCAATAAATAAAATTAAGTAAATGAGTAAACAGGAAGGAGAATCCTACATGCTGTCCTGTGTTCACTGATGAAAAGGCAGTCTAGACATGTAACAAATAAGCAAAAAAGCTTCTGAGGCTCTCCGGGCAAGTTGCAAGAGAAACGCCTCTCCCCTGGAGCGACAGCAACTCCTCCTTAGCCTGGTCAGAGGAGCCAGTCGAGCAAGGCTGATGCTTGTAACCTGACCCACACTGCCATCACCATCCCGCTGTCCCAAGAGCAAAATGGGTCACCCTCCAAAATGCCAAGGGTGAGCCCAGCCATTGCAGCCCAATTGAAGAGAGTGTGGCCCTTATCATAACTCAGATGTGACAATATGGCCCTCAGGGGACTCTGAGTTTGACATGACTGCTCTAGACCACAGAAACTATCTATGGCGTGAAATATGAGTCAGAAAGAAGATAGAAAACAGGTATCATTGGAACATTTATGATACCTCACCTCAAACTGTTGGATAACCTAACTCAGCAACCTCCTTTAGATGTTAAATAGGAGAGAGAATTGAACCATGGAGCACTACTACAAAATAGTAGATGCGGACTAGAATTCTCCCTCCTATTAATACCAGTTGGAAGTGACTCCAGAGGGGTATCATTTCTTGAATCTCCTAGACAAAAAAATGCCCCTGAAAGCTGGTTGTTATTCTTTTATAACTGACCATTTGAAAGTGAAGATGAAAATGGCTGCATAAATCAGTTTAGAAACTGAGGACACTATTTGAACCTTTTTGCTGCAATTTTAATAAAAAATGTAGCAATGCTGCCAGATGGATCTGTTGGCCTTCTCAATGTCATAAGAGAATAAAACCACAAGCCTCATTTCTGAGAAAAAGCCTTCTCTCTATCTATATGAAATAAAACTACAGGAAATGGGAGAGTGGGGTTACAGAAACCTATTCTTAAAACATAAATTGGAGTGATGTAAGAGAAATTAAGTCTGAGTCTTCCAAATCTCTTGGTCTGCTAATGGTGTCTTTCTGTAGAAGGAGATGAAGGCTGATGTTCTTCACTGTATTCTGGAAAGCCTTGAGCATGGGCATATGATCACAACTATGGTTAATTCCTGATAAAATATATGGCTCTAGCATTCAGCCTCTGTCATCCATGAGAATCAAAGAAAGACTGCACATATAGAAGTTTATACACATGTCCTTTCACAATTCTTGGATGCATATGAGATCAGAATTCTCTGACATAAAAATCCATACATGAATTGAGACCCGTGTTGTCAGTATATGGGTTTTCTGTTTATTTATTTGTAAAATCTGTTATGACTTTGTGTTGCTTTAAAAATACGAAAACCAACAATATCAAAACATCACACACAAAGGACACTTATACCAGGTCCTATGAATACAGTCGACTTTAATGTCTCATTTAAATAGAGGCAATACAAGGCTGTATGAATCTCAGGGCAAAAGGTGTTCCAAGGAACAGGCAGCATACCAGAACTTTATGGTTCCCACCAAGGGGACATTGTTTAATCAATGAAGCCCAGAAAATACTAACTCTGTTAGACAATGGGAGAAGGGGAAATAGAAACTGTGGGAAAAAGCCATCCCTGAGATAATCAAGTCTTATACTTTGAAGTGCTTTATAGGTTATAAACAGCATTTGGAATTGTATCTGGAAACTTACCAGCAACTAGTGCAACTTTTAACTGAAGTGTCATATGGGCATTGCCATGGCTTATCCATGGCATAATTATCTGTGCTACTGCATTCTGGACCAGCTGCAGCTTCCAAGTGGTACACTTGGATGTGAAGAGTGCATTGCAATAATTCAGTAAAGAGGTGGACCAAAGCATGACTGTTTTAAGGCCCTTCCAATCAAGGAATGGGCACATCTAATACAATATATACCTTTGTATACATTGTGCATTGTATGCATTGGTAACTTTCTGCAAAGGCTCTCTTAATCACAGCTTCCACCTGCTGCTTGAGAGCAATGTAAGAGATTTGCATTACATAAAGTGGGCAAATTTATTCAGATCCTCCAAACAAAGTAACAACCCACTATTACTTCTGTGTAATATGGCATGTGTGTGTATAAAGTAATGAGTAAGTGTAATGTGATCACACATATTTAAATGGTTAAATATGCTTCCATTTTAAAGTCCTTTTGCAGTGCTGAGGAATGACTTTTCTTCAATTATGTGAAAATAGGATTAAAATGAAAGGTGCTACAGTATATGCATCTTAATATTGTGCAATATGATATTACTGTGAGGCCATTCCATTGAATTACATAGGTTGATATTGATAAAAAAGCTATTATTTATCCCTTGTGTTACCTCACTTAATAGGCCCTATGTTGATTTCTGTTCCAATTGGATGAGGAATTTGAATTGCTTATTTATAT
>JAEANM010021195.1:0-11919 GCA_017656035.1 Myanophis thanlyinensis
ATAAAATAAATCAATAAATAAATAAATTTCCCATCCTTGAATGAGTGGACCAATTAATCAGAGGAAGAATTTACCTTCAGAAGTTGTGGGTGGCTCCATCATTGGAGGTTTTGAAGAAGAAATAGGACAACCATTTGTCTGAAAGGGTTGGCTGAACCATCAATGAAAAGATCTCGTGTTTAAAGAGGGGTCCAGTGATGGAATTCAACCGGTTTTACTACCGTTTCGATGCCCATGTGCTTTGCTGCCGTGTGGCTTCTAAAATGAAAGTTTTTCCATTCTGGAGGCAGCCCAGGTGATTGGGAAGGCTGGGGAGGCCCCAAAACAGCTGTTCTGGGTGATTTAGGGAAGTAAAACAGAAAAAAATCAAGGAGATATAGGATAGGAAAGGGCAGGGATGGGTGGACGAGATCAAAATTGAACGCCATTACCAGCTCGCCAGGCTGAATTTCACCGCTGCCAAGGTCCCTTCTAACTCTGTTATTCTGTTATCAGTTAAAAAGTTGCAAATCTCTGTGATGTGTTTTTGTGAAACTGATTGACTTTGGCTGATATGGCCTTTCTTTTGGCTGACTAGGAGAGGGCAGCAAAGAGTGGCAGAGAACTCTTTCGAATTTTCAACCAAGCTCCAGTACTCATAATGAGAAGTTTCTTTGTTGAAGCAAAGCACGTTATACGAGCACAGTAATTGTGCTTGGCTAATTTGGACCTGCGGTTTAACAGATTGCATCAGCGAAACTTCTAAACGTCCCAAGTTGTAAACTCAGAAGAAATTGCTCTCCAAATTGGCGGTGGAGTTTCTTAAAGGTCATGGAGGCATGGCTGTGGGACAGGAAAAAAAAAATCAAAGAAGTCTCCAGTTTAGTTCCTCAACATCTTCACAAGTCACCAAGTTGCAGTTTCTAATATGGCTTGGTAGAGCTATCACCCCAGAACTACAGTTAAGAGTATTTTATACATCATTGCTATCTCATTGCTATCCTTTAGGGTTGTCTGGGTTTCTGTAACTAGGATATGGTAGCTCTTAACCTTGAATTCATTTCATCTTGAAGATCCACTTTTCATTCTTCATAGACAATGAAAAAGGGGCCAGACTCTGAGGCATTCGTAAGTGCTTCCCAGCAATTCAAAGCCCTTCAAACTGTAATTGAGGAAGGAATGGTTGAGATGAGAAATGTGATAGGAAAGTATTTAACCCATTTTCTACTCTAAAGCATCATGAAAGTTCTCATCCTTCCAGATTTCAAATGCATGCTTCCCAAACAGGCACAGAGGTTGGCCACAGCTGGGACTAGAATTTCCCATTGCTAAGTGAGGTGGTTGTTATGTGGGTCCCATCCATTTTATGACTGTTTTTTCCACGGCCGTTAAACAAATCCATATTCCATTATTGACTTCAGTTATTGGAAGCTGGTTTGGAAGGTGGCAGTTACAGAATTTCTTCTAGTGTTGGAAGAAATATCCATCTGGTTCAGTTCCAAGCGGGGAAAAGACACTGGAAACATGAAGGTTGGTTGGAAAGATGGCTCAATGGAGGAGAACCATCAAGCACGTGGTCCTGATGCAGCTGACCACATGGAGTTGAGAGAGACCCTCTCTTGGGCTTTGAACTTGAGCTTCCTGTTCCTGTGCAAGAATATGTATTCTACTGGTGGTTGTAGGGGTCATAGCTAACTTTGTAGGCTGGGTGAATTCCAAGCTTAGTTGAAGCTTGCTAGGTGGTTCAAGGAAGGGGCTTGTTGGGCAATTCGTCTTGTGGCTGAATGGCTTTGCCCTGACTTTGTTCAGAGCCAGTAATGGATTACCAAATCTGCATTTCTAAAGCCGCCCCAGCTCAGGATCTTCTTGAGTGGGGGGCAGGGAGCTGAGACTCTGAGTTTCTGTCTCCAAGAGCATGTTTCTCAATTTCTCAGCCAGAGAAATATAATATTCTGCCTTTTTAAATATTTCCTGAAATATTCCACTCTTCTAGGAGAGGGGTGGCTTCCCTCACCAGGATCCTGCAACCATTGCAAATTTGAGTGGGTTGCAAAGGACCCAGGTTGCAATCACGTAACCACAGAGATGCTTCAACAATTGTAATGCGAGAATCAGTCATAAGGCACTTTTTTTCCAGCATCATC
Organism: Myanophis thanlyinensis; assembly: GCA_017656035.1. Lineage (NCBI taxonomy): Eukaryota > Metazoa > Chordata > Lepidosauria > Squamata > Homalopsidae > Myanophis > Myanophis thanlyinensis. Next base: position 2,124 of record JAEANM010021195.1, read on the forward strand.
ATAACTTCCAACAGGCATTAAATGAACGGTCAAAAGTCGAGAGCCACATGTACCACTGTATATCAAGTTTGTCTGCTGTGGGTCTGTACCTTCACAAGGTAGAATCCAAAACAAATTCAAGTAAGGCTGTATCTCTTTGCTTATAAGTCCAATTTATATCCGACCTTTCTTCAAGCAACATGAAACAATATGCTAAGTGCTCTCTTCCACATGTCTATCCTTGTGATATTGACCCTGTGATACACATTGGGCTGAGATGCTAGCAAGTAGTAGCAAGGTGTAGCAAGGTGACATGATGGCCATGTTCTATTATTTGAGGGGCTGCCACAGAGAGGAATGGAGGTCAAGATATTTTCCAAAGCGCCTGAAGGCCAAACAAGGAACAATGGATGGAAACTGACCAAGGAGAGATTCAACCTAGAAATAAGGAGAAATTTTCTGATAGTGAGAACAATCAATCAATGGAACAGCTTGCCTCCAGAAGTTGTGGGTGCTTCATCACTGGAGACTTTCAAGAAGAGACAGGACAACCATTTGTCAGAAATGGTGTAAGATCTCTTGCTTGAGCAGGGGGCTGGACTAGATGACCTACAAGCCCGCTCTCAACTCTGTTATTCTGCATTCTATTCTGTAAATGACTTTAGACTGTCTTGCAGATCCAGTATTTGAGCAGGGACTTAATTCTGCCTCTTCCTTGTCTCATTCCAGCGACTGGCTGCTGTCCCTTGATGGCTGTCAAGCAAATGTATTGTCAAAATAATGAAACCGGGCATTTTACGTCTGGTTTGAGAAACATATGGCGTGATCACTAGGTGCTGGCAGGGAGATATGAAACCTCTGTGGCCACCTGGTAGTCATCTAATTTCTTGCAGCCCAGATCTGGTATGCCCAGAAAAACATGAAAAAGCTAAAAAAAGATATTGGAACATCAGACCAATGTGATGTTATTTAATACAATCTACATCAGGGGTGTCAAACTCAAGGCCCATGGGCCAGATATGGCCTGTGGGGTGCTTAGATCAGGCCCATGGGGCTGCCCTGGAAACAGAGGACTTTTTATTCCAAAAGGCCGGTCTGGCCTAGTACTATCGGTTGGGGATTTTAATTAGTTTTTAACTTAGTTTTAATTGTCTTAAATTTTAAAAATTTTTACATCAGGTTTTAATTTGATCGGCCATTATATTAGTTAATTTTTAATCTGTTTTAACTGTTATTTATCTTTAGTGGTTCTTTTAGTTGGCTGTACACCGCCCTGAATCCTTCGGGAGAGGGGCTGGTATAGAAATTGTGCAAATAAATAAAATAAATGCCTCCCCAAAAAAAGGGCTCCCAATTTCTGTTTTCGGCTGGGATGGCCGCCTGCAACCTTCGGCCCTCCCGAGCTCTGTTTTTGCTGGCAGAGGGTTGCATGAGGCTGTCCCAGCCAAAAACGGAAATTGGGAGCCTGCTTTTGCTGCCAGAACACTCAGGCTGCCACAGGCACCCCTGACACGAGTGATGTCAAGCTAGCCATGGCCACCCTTGTCATGCTCCCACGCCCCCAGAGGTCAAACACAACCTTGACGCGGCCCTCAATGAAATCGAGTTTAGCACACCTGGTCTACATGTTATTTGCTAGTTAAAATGAGCTTCAGAGGAGCTGCTTAAAATCAAGTGAAATTGACCCAACGGAGCCCCCAATGCTTGCTTATTGCTTTGCAGGGAGGAAGCTGCAATGGAGAAGCAAATCTCAAGCAGAGGGAAGGAATTAAACACCCCCTTTCTGATGCTCTTACTCAAGATTTAAAGCCTTAATTTTAAAAGGTTGGACTCTAGTTACGGTCACCTTGCCAACCCTGGCTTTATAACTGCATTAGAAGAGAAAAAGTTGCAACTTCTGGCTAAACCCCCCCCCCCCCAATATTCATCCAAGAGAAATCCTTCCTATAAAATCTAGCATTTCTACAAAAATCTTGCATTTCGCTCAGCTCAGCTTTGACCTTGACACTAGCAGCAAAGAGCCCAAAGTCCTGCATTGTGAGTCATTGGGATCAGCTGGGCTACGAGCCCGGAAATCTTCTGGTTTGACCACCAAATTGCATGGAATGGTTCGGGTGGGGGGAAAAAACCCCCCAAGGAAATCAGAAGTGGCATCTTGGATAGATTTAGCAGAAGCATTTCTTTGATCAGCAAAATATCTTGAAAAAATAGAAATTGTTTCTTTTAGTCATAGAATAGTTATCTGATATATATCTGTAGGCAGAATAAGAAAATATAACACAGGGCTTGTCTCCTGCTCTTTTAATACTGATTGCTATCTATCTGTAGCATACTAAAAAGCAGAGACATCACCCTGCCAACAAAAGTGTGTATAGTCAAGGCTATGGTTTTACCAGTTGCAACGTATGGCTGTGAAAGTTGGACCGTAAGGAAGGCTGAGCGCCAAAGAATGGAGGCCTTTGAACCTGGTGCTGGAGAAGACTCCTGTGAGTCCCTTGGACTGCAAGGTAAACAAACCAAGTCGGTCCTAGAGGAGATCAACCCTGACTGCTCTTTAGAAGGGCCAGATCCTGAAGATGAAACTCAGATACTTTGGCCACCTAATGAGAAGGAAGGACTCACTGGAGAAGAGCCTAATGCTGGGAACGATGGAGGGCAAAAGAAGAAGGGGACGGCAGAGAAGGAGGTGGCTGGATGGAGTCACTGAAGCAGTTGGCGTGAGTGTAAATGGACTCCAGGGGATGGTAGAGGACAGGAAGGCCTGGAGGAACATTGTTCATGGGGTTGCAATGGGTCAGACACGATTTCACAACTAATAACAAGATCTATCCATCCTTTTCTTTTCCCAATATTTACAGTGGTACAATTCTTAGAAACATACGATTGGAAGTCACTTAAGAGGTCATCAAGTCCAACCTTCTGCACATCGCAGGGTTCATTATTACGCCATACCTGATAGTTGGCTATCCAGCCTTTGTTTGAGAACCTCTCCATGGGGTAAAGTATCCCATTGTTTGTCAGCTCTTACTGCTAAGAAGTTCATCCTAATGTGTCATTTCTGTCTGCATCCTTGACATTTCATTTCATTCGTCCTAGTATTACCCTCTGGAGCAGGTAAGAATAAATCTGAATCCTCTACAATATGACAGCCCCTCAGATATCTCAAAACAGCCTTCATGTCTTTCCTCAACTGTCTCTTCTGCAAGTTAAACATACCTAGGATTTTTAAATATTCCTTGTAGGATTTTGATTTCCAGAATCTTGGTAGCTCTGCTCTGAATGTACTCCCTGTTAAAGTTGCAGGATTGTTGGAAGAACGCTAAAATATATCCTTTCTTAGAAATGCTGTTGGACCAAACCATTGATCCAAGAAGTTCAGAGTTGGGAAAAGAGATTCTGAACTTTCCAGACTATCAAAATAAAGGTTTCTTGGTGCTCTCTTAACTTGAAATGTTTCATTACCCAAACTAGGTAACATCATCAGTGTTAGTGATGTCACCTAGTTTGGGTAATAAAACGTCTACATGATGATGTTACCTAGTTTGGGTAAACAAATATCTGCGGGAAAGCAACCAAGTTCAGAGAACGCCAAAGACCCCTCATTTCAACCCCAGCAATAAATATTCTCCTTTATTGGTACAATCAAAACAATATATCTCAAACACAAATGTACTTTCTGTAGGGAAGATACTGGTAGTTCTTCTCTAAAGTACTGCCTTCCTCAAGATCGTTGGCACTCATTAGCACAATGATTATTATTGTTCAGTTTGTGCCCCAGGGGACATCATTTATCCAGAATGCCTATCAGTAATTACTTCTTGTAAAGTTCTAATATTGGTGATAAGTATTTACTATCTACTCTTCCGTCAGCCTCCTTTTCGGATTGCCTTCTCTCTCTTTTTTCCTAAACACCAGGACCTTCTCCAGTAGCTCTCATCTTTGCATTATATTTCCAAAGTATTTCAGTTTTACCTTCATTATTCATGCTCCAAATGAGCGGTCTGATGCCACAATTCAAAGAACACCATCTGGTTGCATGGATAAAAACATCATTTCATGCTGTTTCTGGATGAGTCCAAACTCAGCCTATATGACCTTCATCCATTTTTGCATCCTACTTCCAAAAGGATGTGAATTAGCCTTCAGGGACTTTAATGCTCAAGGTTTTCAAACAGTTGTCAAAGTCAAAATCCCCAAATGGATTTACTGTTTTCCTTCAGACTTTTTCTGAACCTGGAGAGGAGAACAATTGAAATACACATCTCCTACTCATAATTGACAATTATAGTGAAGGAGAGGAATGAGCACACAGGGTGTCTACAATTCTACTGCTTCATCAGCTCACTGAGAATCTTGCTTATACAGGTGATCCTCAGCTTACAACCATTCGTTTAGTGACTGTTCAAAGTTACAATAGCACGGAAAAAAACCAACTTATGGCCGTTTTCCACACTTCAAATCAAATCAAATTTTATTCATCACATGCACAGTCATACATGGTATGAAATGCAGTGAAATGTACAACCATTGCAGCTTCCCCGTGATCAAAATTTGAACCCTTGGCCATTGGTTCATACTTATGATGGTTGCAGTGTCCTGGGGTCATGTGGTCTCTTTTGGCGGCTTTCTGACAAAGCAAAGTCAATGGGGAAGCCAGATTCGCTTTACAACCATGTTACTAACCTAATATTAAAGGGATTGACTTAGCAACCGAGGCAAGAAAAGTTTTAAAAACGGTTAAGATTAACCATGGTCTTGTTTAAACATCATAAATTTGGGACTCAGTTGTGGTTCTAAGTTAGGACTACCTGTAGTACATCTGCAGGTTTGGCTTATCTAATTTTGGAGGGTGGAGCATTCTCAGTATAGATAACTTGCACAGTTTAGTAAGGGTTGCACCGAGAGGCCATTGTCTGCTTTCTACAATATGCTACTGATGTGAAATCAGGTGAGATTTCTGGGATAAAACTTCCTTCTCTAAGCTAGTAGACTCAAACATATGAAGAACGGTTGCGAGCATTGGGTATGGCTGGAGAAAAGACGAACTAGGGGTTACACGAGAGTAGTATTCTAGTACTTGAGGAGCTGCCACAAAGAAGGGGGATTCAACTTTTTTTTCAAAGCTCCAGAAGGCAAGATGAGAAGCAAAGGATGGAAACTAATCAAGGAGAGAAGCAATCTGGAATTGAGGAGAAACTTCCTAACAGTGAGAATAAATAATCAGTGGAACAGCTTGCCTTTAGAAGTTTTGGAAGCTTCATTATTGGAGGCTTTTGAGAAGAGACTGGACAGCCACTTGTCTGGAATGATATAGGACAGTGTTGGCAAACCTATGGAGTGCGTGCTGGAAACAGCATGCCAAACCATCCCGCGAGCTTTCTGGCACACCAAACCATCCTGCATGCAACGCGCAGTCCCACTGGCTCTGCAGCCCGTTCTCACACTTCTCGAGTGCAGTCCCCCCGCAGCCAGTTCTCGTGCTCCATCATGCACTAGCCAGCTGGCTTTTGCTGCATGGGAGCATCAAAAACCAGAAGCACAGCATCCCAGTGCGCATGCGTGCTCAGAGAGCCGTTTCTGATGTGCGCATGCGCGCTGGCCAGCTGTTTGGGCGTTCCGGCTCAGCAAAAGCCAGCTGGCTAGTGTGCGACGGAATGCAAGAACTGGCTGCAGGGGCTGCGCACGAGGAGCGTGAGAACGGGCTGCAGAGCCAGCGGGGCTGCGCATGGCTCACGGGATGGTTTGGCGTGCCCTTCCGGCACTAAGGACGGCACTTGATGCAAAAAGTTTGCCACCACTGCTTGATCATCCTGCTTGATCAGGGTGTTGGACTCCAAAGTCCCTCCCAGCTCTATTCTGATTGATTATATTTTTCATTTCTGTTGAGAGTAAAACTCTTGGGAGTAAAACCTTGAGGGAAAGCACACAAGAGCCCGCTCCCATATACAAGCCACGGTTCAATATTAACAGTCCTCAAAGGGCGATGGCATTGCAGACATATATTGGTTGTTTTTCCCCATTGTCTGAAGTTTCTCTTTGCTGTGGTTTCAGCTGTTTCTACATCTGATAATGTAGATCCCAATTGAATTTTTTTTAAAAAAAAACCCTTTCCAGTGGCTCAGTGGTGGATTCAATTTTCGTGAGAATTGATGGGCCTCCCTGTCCTATTTCCCGTGGATACAGTCAAGCAAACACTGGACAGCCATCTATCAGAGATGCTTTAATTTGAATTACTGCTCTTAGCAGGGGGTTGGACTGAAGGCCTTGAACGGCCCCCTCTTAGCTCATGTTTCAACCATTCAAAGTCCAACATTCAACATCTGGATTCCAGACACATTCTTCTCTCAGACTCACACATGTTGATCTTTCCACATAAGAGGGATTCCAGTAGCCAGACTGATTTAAAACTGGTTTGGGAGGAGAATTTCCCTGGAAACTGCTTAATACAATTAAGTCAAAACTCCTCCTTCCCTAGAGGCACCAGAGGATTCACATTATTATTCGCCCTTTCTGTTTTAGAGAGGCTGGGAAGACATATAATTAATTTCTGATACCCATGAGATTTTATAATGGCAGTAGCCTTAATGCTCAAGGTTCAGTTTGAACAAAGGCAATTTAACTAAATCGTGATATCATATGTAGAAAATTTCACTTTGGAGCAAATGTGTCTTTGAACTCCACATTGTTACTGTGCTGGAAACTTTTCGTTTTTAACCTAATTGAAAACAGAAATTTCCAAGAGTACAGATTTTGAATTACAAGATGTGGGCTGTGTGAATTCAACCTTCTAATAAAATGCTGAATTTGGAAGAAAACAACTCTTTGCTTATATAATTGCCAGATATAGGTAGTCCTTGACTTATGATCACAATTAAGCCCCCCCCCCATTGATGTTGCTAAGTGTGACATTTGCTAAGCGAATTTTGCCCCATTTTATGACCTTTCTTGGCACAGTTGCTAAGGGAATCACTGCAGTTCTTCAGTTAGTAACATAGTAAATTATGAACAGCACATAGCAGAGCCCATAAGGTGAGAGTGATTTATAAAAGTCAAGATGGCAGATTTGCCCTCATGACTGAAATTTTGCCCTCTATTTTATATATGTTGCTGATACACTGCAGCTTCTGAGATTTGGAAAAAATAATCACATATTAGGTAAATGCGAAGATGATTTACTGAACGAACCTGTTCATGTTTCTCTCTTTGATCATTTTGATAAATAACTCAAGGCAGCTAGCATAATACTCCTTCCACTTCCTATTTTCCCCACAACAATAACCCCTGTGAGGTGAGTTGGGATGAGAGAAATTACAATTAACTATGGAAGCATCTAAAATCATGTGAACAAGGAAAGTGATGCAGAACAAGGGGTGAAATCTTACATCTCTTCTGGTGTCAAATCCCTTCTGCTTTGAGTAGAAAATCGAACACAACTGTTCAAACATTAGGGAGCATTTCACTGAGGCAGCCTTCAGCAATGCCATCTTGAAAAGGGTGTAAAAAAATAGTGTACAAGTAATCCTCAATTTAGGATTGAGGTTCATTTAGTAACTGCTCAAAATTACAACAGCACTGAAAAAAAGTTACTTATGACTGTCACAGTTGTAACCTTTGTAGCATCCCCATGATCAAGTGATCAAAATTCAGATGTTTGAGCCGGTTGACATCACGGTCGATCCCAGTCACGAAAATGGGTCACTCCATTTTCGTGCTGGTCTTCCCCCACTTGTGGGCTCCGTAGGGAGCTGGGAGCCACTCTGTAGGAGCAGCGAAGTGACGAGGTGGTTAGGGAGCATTTGCAACCCTCCCAGAGGATCCCTGGGCTGAAAGTCCTCTCTAGCTACAGCAGGATGAAGAGGCGATAAGAAATGGCTGCCAAGTAGCTGTGACAACTGGCCTGAAACATTTAAAACTGGTTCTGAAATGAAGTCAGTGAGCAGCCATGGAACTGGGTGAGAAGACTTATTTTTATTGATTTTTAACCCAAAAAAACTATCCTTAAGTAAAGCTTCCTGAAACTACTTAATACTATTTGGAATCCAGAGATGAAAGGACTCAGGAGAAGGAAAAAAAACCCTGAAAGTTGAAGCAGAAAGGAGAATCAAAAAGGGACGGCATCAAATAATTTTTTAAGGCAGAAAATTGGACCTTTAGTCTAAAAGGCATTTTGGTTGTGAATAGGCACTTTTTAAGATGGCAGAATGATGGATTTAAAAGGATTTATAAATTTGGAAATTTAAAATAAATAAATACAGAATTGTTTAAGAACTGATTGTTATTGGAAACCTGATGCTACAGTGCCATCTGTTGATTGGAGGAGTGTATTGCATCTAAGTAAAGTAGAGGTAAAAACTTGAACTTTACAGGACTATAATAGCAAATTGATCTATTAAGAGGGACTTAAGAGCCGAAGAAAGAAAAAAAAAAGAGAAAGCAATAACTACCTGTTTTTTAATTGGATGGAAGAAATAAAAAACACAATCAAAAAGTGTGAGAGTCGTGCCTTTGAAACAGAAGATTGGATTTGATATTGGAATTATGGAGATACATGGAACTGGATCATAAACGAACAGTGATATAAGAAAATGTTTGTAAAATGCTCCACCAGGAAGAAATGGACAGCTGGGAGGAGTTGGTGTTGTCAATATGGGAAACAAGGAAAATGATGAAAATAGAATGTAAAGACTTAAAAAATAGGTTGGAGATTATGGACAAAAAAGTGGAAAATATATCTCAAGGAGAGAAGAAAAGACAAGATATCCAAGAAGAGGTGGAAATGAATAAAAAACAGTATTGTAAAAGTTGAGAGAGAGATCCAAAAAAGGTGCAAAAAAAATAAGAGGCACAATACCAAAAGGGAAAAAGGGAAGAAATCAAACAAAGAAATAGCATTTGGAAAGGAGCCAAGGAGGAAATAGAGGCTCAGATAGTCTCACAAAGGAAAGAGAAAGGAAAAAAAGACATTTTGAAATTAAAATACAGGAAAAGGACAGGGGAGAGAGGAAAGTTCAAAGTAAACAACAGAGACAGAAAATTAAAGAGGAAATTGGGAAAAGGGAGGCAAGCTAAGAAAAGAAAAATAAGAACTTTAAGGAAGATGAGAGATGATGGCTAGAAAGAAACTCTCCTAACGATAGTAATTGTGGCAGAGGTGTAGATAGAAGTTTAGGAAAAAAAGGGAGAGAAGTTAGGGGAACAATATAGTTAAATATACAATTCCTAGATTTTTTTGAACTATAGCAAATATGAAAAAATGAAAATAGAGAAATATTTTAGATAGACAGTTTGATAGGAAAGGCCAGCGATATTGAATTTTAGAGAATTAGGTCAATATACATGATTGTAATAAATGTTGAGGGATGTAAAAATGGATAGTATATGAAATGTAAAGAGGATAAATAATGTTTTTGAATTTGTATTAACACACATGATAAGCAGAATGTAAAGATAAAGAAATATGAAATTTTGGAGATACTGTTATAGAATTGATAAAAATAATGATGTTAATGCATATGATTGTAATATAAGACAAGGAATGAAAAAATAGCTAGTACAAGGAATGTTACGGAGGTGAATAATGATTTTGAATTTGTATTGACAGATATGACAAGCAGTAGAAGAGGAATGGCATAAAATAATATAGAAATATACTTTGTGACATGGAATAACTAAAAGTTATATTAGTATATAAAATATGTATTATTATTATTATTATTATTATATTTTAAAAGGCGAGATCCAATCAAATCAAATCAAATTTTATTCATCACATGCATAGACATACAAAGTACAAAATGCAGTGAAATGTGTATGCGAC
>JAEANM010021196.1:0-11919 GCA_017656035.1 Myanophis thanlyinensis
GGCCGTTGTTTAATTATTTTAATTGTTTTTTTAATTTGTATTGTATTGATATTGCTTTTATTGGCTGTGAACCGCCCTGAGTCCTCCGGGAGAGGGGGCGGTATATAAATCAAATAAATAAATAAATAAAATTGATCTATGTGTCTCTTCCACACTCTTCCGTCCTTTAACTCTATCCTGTATGATCTTGGCCCCGAGACAGTGATTACTGTTGCCGGAACCCATAGTGCACCTCCGCTGTAGTTGTGGGCATAAACCTTGCTGCCTTCTCCAAATACCCTGATTCTACTCGTGGAGTCTAAAGGAGTTTCTGCAGAATAGTTGGGGTGCAACCTGTCTAGTTCTGTTCGTAGGTGATGTCCCATTAGTAGCTCTGATGGGCAGCGGCCTGTGGAGGCACTTGGGATAACATGCTGGGCTGCTAAGAATTTATCGATTTTAGCCTGCCAATCACCTGCATTAATATGGGACAAGGCTTCCTTGGTGGTTCTTACCATCTGTTCAGCTTGATCATTGCTGGTCGAATGAAAAGGAGCCACCAAGGTGTGATGGATTCCCAGGTTGACTAAAAATACCTAAAAAGGCTTGGCTGTAAATTATGGCTCGTTATCCGAAACTATGATATCTGGAATTCCAGGTGTGGCAAACAGCCCCCTCAGTACCCAGATGGTTGCCTCCATTGTGGTGGATTGCATCAGTTTGATCTCTAGCCACTTGGAGTAAGCATCTATGACGACTAGGAACGTTTACCCATGGAACAGCCCCCGGAAATTGATATGCAGTCGTGTCCAAGTAGTTTTTGGATTTTCCCACTCCTTAGCTGGTGCCACTGGTGGGTCTTCCCTAGACTCATGACACTTGGGGTAGGTCTCCACCTGCAGGGAAATCTGCTTGTCCATGTGGGGCCACCAAACGTAGCTAAGTGCTAATGCATTCATCCAGTCTATGCCTGGATAACCTTCATGCAAAACATTTAAAACATGTTCCTGTAGACCCGGAGGCATAATCATTCTTTCCCACCACAATAAACAACCATTTTGGGCAGAGAGTTCATGCTGACACATGAAAAATAGTTTAAGCATATCATTGACCAGCCCCTTGGGCCACTCTCACCAAACCCATCCCAGTACTTTAGCAAGGGTCTTCTCTCATACCTAGTGTTGGGCTACCGCTGCCACTGTGACTGATCCATTTGGTAAGTCTTCGATGAGAAGGATCTGTGCCACAGGGACTGGATCTGAGCCTATGTCAGGTAATAGGCATCTGCTGAGGGCATCTGAATTTCCCAAAGCTTTGCCTGGGTGATGGGACTGCCAAAAATATAGTCCATCTCGCCATACAAGGAGATAAATGTTCGGTGTCGGCCTATCCCCTGCCAACAGTCCCAACAGTGGCTTTTGGTCAGTAATGAAGTCAAAAGGGCATCCGTACAAATATTCATGGAATTTTTTAACTCTGGCCACTGCAGCCAATGCCTCATAGTCCAGTTGGCTGTAGTTCCTTTCAAACACCAATAAGGTTCAAGAATAAAAAGCAATTGATGCCTCCAACCTGTTAGGCATCTAGTGGCTCAAAATAGCCCTGACACTAAATGGGGAAGCATCACACATTAGAGCAACAGGTAGTGATTCTGAAAATTGAGTCAGCAAACTGTCAGATGATAAAAGATTTTTGACAGCAGTGAAAGCAGCTGCTTCCCTCCAGCCCCAGGTCCAGGTCACCTTCCTGTTGAGAAGCCTGTGCAAAGGCTCAGCAATCGTCGCCTTCTGCTATAGGAAAACACTATAGAAGTTCAATAGCCCCAAGAAAGCCTGTACCTTAGTCTGATTCGTTGGGGTCAGTGCTTCTTTGATAGCTTTAACTTTACTAGCTGTGGGGTGGATCCCTGATCCATCAATAAGATATCCTAAAAACTCTACCCTAGGCATTGCTATCTGGCATTTCTTACATTTCACTTTCTCCTGAAACCTACTAAGTACTATTTTTAATCAGATTAATAGTTCCTCTTTATTATTAGCCAAAATTAAAACATCATCAAAATAGGGCACAACCCCAGGGATTCCAACTAATAATCTTTCCATCAAGCTTTGGAAGATGCCAGGAGTGACTCTCACACCAAACGGCAGATGTTTGTATTTGAATGCACCTCTGTGTGTAACGATCATTTGAACTTTGGCAGTGTCGTTGTCCACTGGCAGCTGCTGATAAGCCTGGGCCAAATCTAATTTTGCAAAAATATTTCCTGTGCCTATTGAATACAATAAATGTTGTACAATTGGGACTGGATATGGACTTTGCTGTAATGCTTTGTTAATCGTGCCTTTGTAATCTGCGCAGATGCGGATGGACCCATTTTGTTTAACAGGTGTGACAATGGGTGTTTCCCATTTTGCATGGTCTACCGGCTCAAGTATCCCTTGTGCTATTAACTTATCCAATTGGGAAAATTTGATTTTAGGGTGAATGGGACTCTACGGGGCTTCATTCTGATTGGCTTAATTAGGGTCAATATTAAAAGAAAGAGGGGTCCTTTTGTACTTGCCTAATGATCCATCAAAAACATCAGCAAATTTGTTGATCAGCTCATTCCAGTCATCATATGTCTGCATTGCACTGACACTAGTTACTTCTATTCCAAGGGGCTTGAACCAGTCAAGACCAAGCAGACTTGACAATTCACCATCCACCACTGTCAGCTCCAATTTCCTCTGAACTTCTTAAAAACCACTTGGAGTTTGATGATTCTGATGACTGGCATGTGGTTTCCTTGATAGTCTTTTAGCTATAGATTCTGATGCATTAGATCTCTCTTTGCAATGTTTGGCACCAACCTTTTGATGGTGTGCCAGGCTATGATTGTTATGGCTGACCCTGATTCAATTTCCATTCTGCACACTGATCCCTCAATGAGGACAGTAGTTGGAGTTTCCGTTTCCTCTAGCTAGTTGTCTATTGTAAGACCGTGTGGTATGTGCAGGTCAATTCAGGTTCTCTGTCATTTCCACCTCTGTTGCTTGCTAGGCCACATTTGAAATTTGAATTTCCTGCCAGTTGAATCTCTCTAGGATTAACAAATTGGTGTGTGTGGCACACTTGTGCCAAATAGTCTTTCCTGTCGCAATTCCAGCAGATGGCCTCTTTGAAATAACATGTTGATCTGGGGTGGTTTCCTCCACAGCCAGCACATGACATCTATCTCCCTCAGTTCTGGCGTCTTGCCCTGTTTTGATGTGATAGATGTCATTGTCTTCGTCAGTCTCTCTGTCTTGTTTGTTGTGGACCTGCTCAGAGACAACAGTTTCTGGGTTGGTTGGTGGTTTGACCTCTTTCTTTAGTACTGCTGTTGATTTTGCAGAATTCTCGGTTGCTCTGGCCTCACCTAATGCCGATTGCAATGTGAGGTTAGGCTTGGCCAGCAAATGCCGCTGGAGGTTTTCATCTCTCACCCTGCAGACCAGTCTGTCCAACAGTAGTTCATCTAGATCATGAAACTCACAGTGGACAATGGTTCGTCAGAGCACTGCAATGAATTTGTTTATTGATTCACCTTCCTCTTGGACCTGTTGATGAAATTCATGCCGCTGTTCAATCTTGAAGGGTGCTGGCACATATTGCATCTTGAGGGTGTCCATCTCAGGGCACTGCTCATACAGCTGTAGGGGCCAACAAGGCTTTGGCCATTTCAAATACCTCAGAGCCGCAATAACTCAGGAACATGGCTCTCTTCTGGTTGTCTGAAAACCTGAGAAGGTCATTAGCTTCCAGAAAACATTCAAATTGTTCTATGTACAAATCCCAGTTTTCTGTGGTTGAGTCAAATGGGGTGGGTGGTGCATGTGCTGTCATCTTGGATGCAAATGATGCAATTGGTTTGCGATAGTCATTTGATGGATGACTTCCTCGTCTTGCCCCATTCTTTGTACTGGCTGGGTTTTGCTCCACGTCTCTGTCTTCTTCAGAATCCCACCTTCGTCACAGTGTTCTATTCTGAGCTCAAGAAGACCACAGAGACTCACGGGGTGACTTCAACTCTTTATTCAAACAGTGACAGCTCTCTCTGAAACCCAGAAAAACAGTGCTGGCAGGCTAGCCTTTTTATAGCCAGCTTGCAACATTGTAAACCAATAATATTTGAGTATTTCTCCCACCTAAATGGAGGACCTGAGTAAAACCTTCACTTCACTCTTTCTTTGAATACTTAACAAAACTTAAGAAACATTATAATTCCATTTGATTAGAAAGCGCTGCAAAGGCAATATGTTCGTAAGAAACAGAAACTTATGAGTGAGTAAACAGCCAGGTTCTTCCTTGTTCTTTGAATGATATTGTTCATAAGCCTTTTTAGCTTTTTAGAAATGTTGTGGCATTTTGGTTCAATGTGCTAATATATAAATTAACAGATTCATTTACCGAACATACTTCTAACATCTACAGTCCTGTTAATTAGGTGTGTTGCTGCCCCCAAAGTTACTAAAATAATGGCCAAACTATTAGGAGGAAAAACTGGAATCTCCACTTACGGAACATACTATGAGAATTAAGTTAAAGCTATTTAACTTTCTGAACTCATACTCAAAATATTATAGATGAATATCTTTCTTCCTTTGTGTGTGCCAGAACAAAATCTACTTGAAGTAAAGAGATTAGTGAGCTACAAGTTGAACAGGATTTGAAATGGCATATCTAAATTTACTGTACAAAACTTGCCCCTTTTCAGACAGGGTTTATACTGTGATCAGCAACTGAAAATGTGAATAAATTATAAATGTGCCATAATAATTTCCTTCACTTTTTGTGTGGCCAAGAAAAGAATATATAAACATAGGTATCTGTTCCTAACTGTAATGGCACAAAAACGATAACATATACATTGTGATATCATATTTCATCATATCATTAAATATTTCATATTAAATATCATGTACCCAAGGCCTGGAGTTTGCATAAAACTCACCTAGTGCTGTTCTTCTCCTTCAGATATCTATGCATCCGAATGACTCATTCATAAATGCAATATCATCTGAAATTTAGTTCTTATAATAAAATAAGTCATCCCGCTATCTTTTTGAAAGTACTATGTACAACTAAGATGTAATAAAACAATAATTAGAGAGGTTTAAATATTATGCAGCAGTGATAGTATTAAGCATGTATCGCATATTGTTTTGTGAGACTTTTAATTATTTGATTACTAAAAAATTGAAACTATTAATTAAAGAAAAAGAAAGTTCTTATTGTTCTACTGTTCTTATTGCAGTTTTGATTAGATTTGATTAGAATCTAGTCTAGTAGTCGAAACGGTTGTAACTGCTAAGACTATAACTAGAACTCTACAATATCTGGAGGCCACAATTTTACTCATGTTACTTTATTTATGATAAAAAAAACAATTGTATATTGCATACAATTTAAAATAAAGTGGGAAAACATAAATTGTATACAAAAAAATCTTCAAATGATGTACAATAAGTGATACAATTCCATAGGAAGTGTAAAACATCTGAACAGCAATAAAGCTGAAACAAAATATGGACCCTCTTCTGTGGACTTTTAAGAACACATCTACTAGCAGGAACAATACATTCTCCTTCTTAAGTGAATTAGACAGATATTAAGGACATTATTAAACCAATGCTACAGATCAGAAAAAATGGGTAGTGAGGGGGGATGGGGAAATGTGATTGACTCTATTTCCCCAACCACCAGGCAATCTTGATTTGAAGGAATATTATATCTTCTCCTTATAAAGCTGGTAAAAGCATTGAAACTGCTTTTGAAACATGAAAGAACTATTTGGCATTCCAGTTTAGTTTGCTGGGATAAAACATTTCCCAAATAAACTACCATTACAATACTTAAGGAACTATATATACTGAAACATACCACTTCAGCTTTTCTCAGTATAAGTGGGATCAGAGATGAAGCAGAAAAGCCACAAAGTTTTAGGTCCTTTTCCCAATTATCCACAAGGATAAATGGGGCTAAAGATTCCATAGCAAAAGCCAACTTCTGCAAAACTCTTAAATGACAAGAATCTCATGTATGCCTCTAAACTCAGATTCTAGGTGCAAAGAGGAGTTGAAGAGCATTGAAGGATGTGAAGCAAGAGTATTAGGAATTTTTATGTATATCTTTGTAAATACAAATCTGTGAGCCATAAAGCAAGGCACTGGTCACTTTAGTTGTCCATTAACAATAGCAGATACACAGCTGTTGTAGGCAAAACACAGTTGGTATCACGTTTTCTTGTACGCATTATAAGCTTCTTAACCTACTACTGTAATGTTGTGGATATATAAGCACATCATCAGCAAAAAGGAAGCCCAGGATAGATCTGGCTACATTTGGGGGGGGGGGGGGAATTTGGCCCATCACTTTCTCTTAGCATTAGAAGACAATGGCAAGCCACTTCCAAAAATGTTGCCAAGGAACCTGCACAAATATGCCCAGGCAGTAACCAGGAGTCTGGAATGACTTGCAGAAAGAAAACAAATGGTTTTCTATAGTTCTCTTTTAATTATTACAGATTTGATGGTATCATATGCAAAAGATAAGATTACCTGTTTTACCTGTAATGAATAAATTTTATTGAAATGTTGTTACAGTTTGGAACTAAGATGCTAGAGTTATATACCTTCCTGGAAATAGCTAATTACTGTGTTATTTTATTTATTTAGAAATAAATGGTTGCCTGTCTTATACAAGATATTCCTAGGTGGCTCACAATAGTAATCAGTGAGGCCCAAATAAATAAAAGCAACCAAATCCCATCACCCCAGACCCAGATATATGAAATCCCAGATAGTCCAACTGGGTTTTGTGAAATTTGCATTTGGAAAGTTTCACGTAAAGTCGTGCTGCAAGCAGTTTCCTCAACACCTGCTGTACCAATTGGATATGCTCTTCCATTGTGGGAGTGTATATGAAGATGTCTTCAAGATACACTAACACCCCCCCCCATACAAACGTTCGTGCAGCACGCTGTTAATAAGCTGCATGAACATGGCAGGAGCTCCCTGCAACCTGAACGGCATTACTCAAAACTGATAGCTGGCCCATCTCTTCCTCCTCCACTCCCTTCCCAGCAACTGGTTGGCGAATGGCCCAAGACTTCTCTGGTGTCATCCGCAGGGCCGATGGTGCTGCCACGGAACTCCTGGTCTTTATCTGTAGTTGGGGTCTTGTCACCACACATTCCGCTGCCCGATATCCCGGCTGTCCACACCGGAAACACTTGAATGGCACAGAACCATTCTTTCAGTCTATTGGGGATTCCCCAGTAGATGCAAGCCTGTTGTAGGTCACAGTCCAAGTCTGTGCGAAACTGGTGCACCAGTAACCACTCCAGCCAATGCACCTTCCTGGCTATATGATGAAATTTCTACACAATACTCCACAGCCGCTCGCCCCTTCAGTCGCAGGTCTAGAAGATCCCCATCCACCCATTACGTATGGATCCCATCCTCGAAACGGGCTCTCAGTGCCTCCAGGAATGCAACTGCATTCACTAATTCCCCAGCATGCTCACTGTGTAAATCAGCCACCCACTCAGCAACCTCACCCCACAAGGTGGCGGTAACAGCCACCACCATGGTCCACTGCAATGGGTAAAGCCTAGCATATTGAGCAAGATGGTTTATTGTTGGCTTAGAAACAATGCCACATGGTCTGAGTTCCCATCGAAGGTGCTTTGCAGAGGTGGGGGACCCCATGCCAGTGGAGGGGCCCAACCATCCATGTGCCACACAGGACCATCCTGTGGGGCCCCCAGGGCCTGGTAACTAGCAGCACCCATATTGCTAAGTGGTATTTTATATTTTCTCGCTGCCCTGAAGGACTCAACCGCCTTTGGCTACTAGGACCCAACATTGCCCCAACAATGAGCCGGCTGCCCATCTGATGTGAGTATGTCTCCTCACCCCCCCCCCTTGAAATGGCAAAACCCAAAGGGGTTTGACAATAATAATGCAACAAGAAATGACAAGCCTTGAGTGACAGTGAGTCTCCTGATCCAGGAAAGAATGCAATTATTGCAGAAGTTGAACCTATGCAAAGCTTCCTCTTGCCATAGCCCCTACCTGCTCTGCAAGCAAAAGTCATGAATCCAGGAAGACCCCCAAATTTTGCACTAATTCCAGGGAAGTGCTGCTCAATTGAGAGTCACAAGTGGAACTCACTGGATCCCTGGGGATCAAAATCCCAAAATCCCATATCCAGTCCATCTTTCCAGGACTGAGTCTAAATCAATTCCTCACCATTCAGGTCTCACAGCCTTCATGTACTGGTAATCACCTGAACAGCATCACTTGTCCTGAGGTGGAGATGTAAAATTGAGTATTATCTGCGTACTGATGATATCATCGCACTCCATCAAATGATCTCACCCAGTGGTTTCATATACATTGGAATAGATATTAGATTCAAAGAAACATTAATATAAAATACTAAAGAAATTCCTTTAACGCATACTGTAGTGGGGCAGTATTTGGCTATAAAATTATAATGATGGAAAGAAACATAATGAATCTTAATAATTGCTAAAATAATTATAATGATTAGAGATTACAAAGATTAAATTTGTTTACTGAAATTAGCAAAAATTGGAGTGGACTTTAAAGCTTCAGACTGTTTTATTGTTCTTATATTTCACAACTATAAAAGTTATTTGAATATTATTACAATTAATAAAACATAAAATTTCTGCACAGAAGTGGATTTAATCAGTCTAAAAAGACAGTTGTGTATATTCATTTACCTGTATACAAACATATTTAAATAAGAAATATCTATCCTTCTAGGAAAGCATTATTCTCTATGGTGACATTTTTAGGTCAGCATATTGGGAAAATTCAGAACTGAGTGATCAATTCTGTTCATAAACAGGCTGAAGTTGTATAACCCTTAGCTCTGCTTTCTCTTACTGTAAAGGTCCTTGAACAAGATGCTGTGAAAGACGTCTGACATAACACGAGGGATACAGGAAAACATTAACATGCTGGTCACCAACAGTAACAGCTGTTATATAATGTTCTAAAATGATTTCCTGCCACTAAAAGGCTGGAAACAGCACTTCAAAATAATTTAGTTCTGGTTCATGTATCCACTCTGATTTAACTTCAGACAAAACACATGAACAGCCACAAATTAAATACATACTCAGTATTGCTTTGCAAGATAACAGTGTGTTTAAAGAAATGGTGAAAATATATCATTTTTAGCTGTTAATTTAAAAAGAAAAAGAAAAGAAAACATCCATTCCTCACAATAATATGCTTTATCTGGTTGTCAATTTCAAGTGTCAATAAAAAATAAAAACAGAGCAGATTTTAAATTAAATATATACTTTCCACCCATCTACTCTTTCCCCTTTACTTAGTTTCTTTATGACAGTGCTGCACAAACTTGGTTACAGTGGCTTTGGATCTTCATTGTTGGCAATATAACCAAATTTAATAGCAGTCTCCACACCTAGCACTAATATAGTTTGAAGGTTACAATCCAACTACATACAGATTTGAACCCTGGACACAATAGAATAATAATACTCAGTATCAATGGCTGCAGTGCCTCAGAGAGAAAGTCCATTCAGAGAGTGATGAGGACAGCTGAGAAGAGTATAGGAAACTCTCTTCCTGTCATTCAGCATACTGCTTATAAGCACTATGAGCTTAGAGCTCAAAACATTGTTAGAGATCCCAAACTTCACAGTCTGTTTTTGTTGCTCGCCTCTGGGAGGACGTTTCAAAGTATTTCTAGCAGGACTACCCGATTCTGTGACAGCTTTGTTCCTTATGCCATCCATCTGGCAAATTCATGTACATGTATACTGTACATCCGAACTAGACTGTGTTGTTTCTCCATGCCGTATAATATATGTGGGTATATGCATAATTTTGTATTTATTTTATTTTATTTTGTCCTGTTTAGTGTATATTAGAGGTGGAGAGCCCTTTGAGAGCTGTATGCCACGAAATTTCATTTTAATGTATGCTGATTAGTGTACATTCAAAGTGACAGTGAAGTTATTCTAGTCTAATCTATCTTGGGATAAATCAAAAGATAATAAAATGGTATAAAATGGGGAATACATGACCAAGAATCCAAATCTGGGCCTCTGGGTCTCCATTTGTCTGACTGCTTGTAAAGATCTAATATTAATTGTGAAAGAGAGCTGAAAGCGCTTTCCACTGAATGCATTCACAGAGGAATCAAGTACAGATTCAGCCATCTTTCAGATCTTCACATTAAGCAGGCAAGAGAAGATTTAAAAGGAGTCAGGTTGGACATTTGAGTTCAAAGTGCACTGGTGAATATTTCCTTACAGTTCATACCCTACAAATTCCAGGGAGTTTTAGATCAAGAAGGTTTCTCAAAAAACAGTTAATTCTATATTCATTGATCTTGAAGGCCAGCTTCTTTCAAAATATTTAATGGCTGAAAATGGATTCTAAGATTCTAGAATGTATACTATACTTCAATATCAAAAATATTTTAAATAAATAATCAAAAAAGGTAGGAGAAAATCCAGTATCTTAATCCTAAGACTAAACCTATCCATACGTAGGAATGAAAAAGAAAACAGGATGATATGTTCTTTAAACTATATCAGTCTGTGATCAAAGATTTTCTACTATACTAAACCGACTTTCTAATGATATATGCAACGTTTACCCATATGACCAGATAAAGACACAGACAGTCTGATTCTCCCTTTCTCACTCCTTGCCTCCTGAAAAAGATGGTATAGGCTTATGGCTAGATACATACTAGACAACTTGCATCCCCTTGGATCATCATTTTGGAGATATTTCCTTCCCTAAACATAGAACAGAATGGCCGAGGATGGGCAAAAAAACAGTGGAAACAACTTCCAGATTCCTGCTGGCTTCTTCACTGTTTTTGTGTGGGAATCTAGCAGATAGCATTGGAAGTCTTCCCTTCTTGTCCCAGCAGTAAGTTTGTGAGGGGTAGGGGAGGTGAAAGACTGGGGGATTGCAAGACTGGCTAGGAAACTGTCACAGAATATTGAAAATGAAGATCACATGACCATAGCAGCACCCCAACAGCAATCAGAAGCTTTGAAGCAGTCACAACTTCCCCAAATTTCATTCTCTCAGGAGCCATGGGTCCAGGTTTTGGACACATTCTGTAAGTTAACTCATTTGAGGTATATTGATTTAAAAATTGTTACCATATGATGCACTGTTTCACCAAGTCTAAAAATCATGACAAAAGTTTTAGGCGTATATAGAGGAATGGTTGGTCTCTCTGTGGAAGTTATACAGAGAACCTGCATTATAAAATATCCTAAAAGTGTTTAGCAGGTAGAAGCACTAATCTGCCTTGTGAGCCAAGCAGGGTCAATTCTAGTTAATATTTGGATGAGGAACCACCCGAGAATTGTGCAACTGTAAAAAAAAGATTGGGAAAACATCCTGAAGAATGCAGAGGCTAGCCAGGCTTCTTATATGATTTCGTAGATTTTCACGGGTGTAGGTATGCAAGTCTAGGTCTATTAGGATCTTTTCCCGTGTTAAGTTTCAGAATCTCTTCGCAACGTTTCGGCAAGATCCCACTCACCATCTTCAGGCTGATGCCTTCTGCTTCGTGCTAGGGCAAGAAGTGTGTGACTGGAGCTGCTGTGTCTCTATAAATACTGGTGGGAGGGTGTGGTGTGCTGGGCTAGTTGGCTGCGCTGTTGCTTCTTGATTAATTGATGGAGTTAATGTTGCTATAATGGGCTGTGTGATGGCCTTGCGAGTTCTTTTGTTGTGATGTCCTTGGTCCTGCATCATAATCTAAATGACCCAGAAGATTACACTAATGACCCAGAAGATTACACTAACGACCCAAAAGATTATGATATGATTATCATATATATATGATAAGATTATGATTATCATATATATATGTGTGTGT
>JAEANM010021197.1:0-11919 GCA_017656035.1 Myanophis thanlyinensis
CCCATGGTTGCATAAGCATTTCACTGCATATCGTACCATGTATGACTGTGTATGTGACCAATAAATTTGAATTTGAAATGCTTTATGTACTGTGCACTGAGCTCCTTAAGGAATGATAGAATATAAAACTAATAAGAATTAAATGAAATAGATACCATAACATTTATACTATTCAATATGACTGATGTAATTATGAGAAATGCACACTTGGAGGAATCTACCATTGAAGTTAAAATTGGTGATATGAATATCAACAACCTCCAATATGCAGATGATACAACATTGCTTGTGGAAAGCAAGGAGGCTAATCCTGAGTCAAAGATGGCAGTAAAGAATTTAGACTGCACATTAACATCAAGAAAACAAAGATAATGACAACTCTAGAGAACACACAGTCCAGAATGTAGATCAACAATGAGAAACACTAAAGGAATTAATCTTCCTGGGCTCTAAAATCGACCAAATGGTGATTGCAGCCCTGAGATTAGAAGATGTATAGCACTTGGAAGAACTGTAATGTCTGGTAAAGGCATTGGTCTCACAACAAAATGCAGATTAGTTAATGCAATAATTTTTCCAATTGCTACTTATGGCTGTGAAACTTGGACTCTTGAAAAAAGCAGATAGGAAAAGAGTAGATGCCTTTGAACTGTGTGCTGGAAGTGATTATTAGTTTTCAAAACGAGAAGAAAGAATAAGTTATTCAAATTTAATTACACAAAACTGAGGTACTCTGAGTAAAGAAATCAGTTTTTGTATATGAAGGCTCACAACTAATCTTAAAGAGTTTCCCTGAAGGACCAAATACGCAGTTTGGCAGTTGTCCTGGATTCCACTTTAATGGGAAGCTCAGGTAGCAGCTAGCAATACTGCTTACCAATTTAGATTAGTATACTGGTTGTAATCCTATCCAAAGGAAGATTTTGTTCTAGCTGTCTATGCACCAACAATATTGAAATGGATTATTATAATGATGCAATATAGTTCTAGAAAATGAATTGGAAGTTTTGGTTAGAGAATATGTTGCTTGTATACTGCTGGGAGCATAGTAGTTATATTATGCCAACATTGTATTGTATCTGCTGTATTTGGTTTCTAACATGTTTCTGTATTTCATGTGCTGGTTTAAGGAGCAATTAATTGATTAATTAGGTTGATGAATGAATTATTTGTGGTAACTTTAAATGGATTTTAATGTTTATATTAGGCTGCAAAGTTTAGTTCTGTCAATTTTTATTGAGGTTTTTAAACTTGAAAAGAAAATTGATTTCAATAAACTTAGAGTGCTTGGGAAGGATTCCAGGGATGAAAATCCTCAAGTAGTTTGGGAAACTTTGAAAAATGAAATTATAAAATCCCAGTCTAGTACAATACCAATGCAGAAGAAAAATAATAAAATAAGAGATCTAAAAAGAAAGCAACACTCTGATAAATTGAAAGACAAAAAAAGACACATATAAAAAATGGAAAGAGAACTAACTGAAGGAGAATATCAGCAAACAACCCAAACCTGTAAAAATGAAGTCAAGAAAGCTAAAGTTCAGAATGGACTAAGGCTTGTGACAAATATCAAAAAGAACAAAAATAACTTTTTTCAACATGTAAAAACAAGGGAAAAAAAATCAGAGAAACAATTGATCCATTAATGAAGAAAATGGCAAGAAGGTGACAAGAAGAGAGGAAGCAGAACTGTTTTATTTACTCTTTCCTATAATTATTAAGGGTATTAGATCCCTGCCTTCTTTTAATAGGCAATATTATTTCAAAACCTTTAAAATATGTATTTTAATATGGTATTCCAAGAATTAAATTTACAGAGCAATCTTAAAGATACATAATTTATACTGAATAAAGCAGAATTTACTCCAAGGATATTATGCAGAATTGCAGCTCTAATTGTGATATCCTGTACTGTATATGTTTATCAAAATGATTTTTCATTTAAATGTGCTTTCTTCCAAGTAAATGCAACCTGATTGATTTTCTCCCCTATCCCAATCCACAGTATCTTCTCTTTGCATATCAGTACTGTAGCCACTATTTAACATTTCATTAACTACATTTTAAATAAGCCATAATGGTTTAACACATATTAAGTACAACTCTACAGAACTCAATATTCAACACTTTGTCACATCAATCTTTCAAGTTAATCTTGCTTAAAAACAACAACATACTACTTACTAGCTAACAAATTGGAGGACTACTCCATAATACATTAATAATCTTTACAAATATTTATACGGAGCACTGATGATGTTACCTAATTAGGACAGTGAAATATCTGGAAGAAAACAAGCAAGCTCAGAGAGCACCAAAGACCCTTTATACATATCTGTCCAGGTCTGCACTTTAGAATAAGGTTCAGGATAAAAGTTTACACGATGTCCAGTATAACTTGAAACTTGCTAAAATCATGATATAATAGGACTGAAAAATTCTACGGTATATCATGGCATCTATAACAGAAGGTATGTATGTATGTGTGTATATATACATTATACACACATACACACACAGTACAGTGCAAAAGTGTTAGGGCAACATTATCTTTGCTGTTGTAGTAATGGTATAATGAAGATTTATATTTATGTCTCAGTCTCCTTATTAAAATATAACTAGAAAATAAAGGAAATTTGTATGCAGTATTTTTTAAAAAGGCAGAAAAACAGCTTCTACAGGCTAAAGTGATAAATATGTAGTAAGAGGTGTCACTCAAGGCCTGGGGTCAGATCTGGCCCATGGGATACTTAGATTTGGCCCATGGGGCCACCCTGGAAATAGTGAAGGACCAGCCTACAGTGCTTCTGCCAGCAAAAATGGGCTCCTGTAACCCTCTGCCAGCAAAAACAGAGTCTCGCCATTCTCCTCCTCCTCCCTGCTCAAGCAGCGGTGGGCTCCACAGGACAAGGTCTCATTCCTGCCTCGGTGTGACAAACTCCGGCAGGCTGACATGGGTGTGAAGAGCTTCCTTGCTCAGTTGAAGGTTTCATTAAGCCTTCAAACAGTAAGGC
Organism: Myanophis thanlyinensis; assembly: GCA_017656035.1. Taxonomy (NCBI): domain Eukaryota; kingdom Metazoa; phylum Chordata; class Lepidosauria; order Squamata; family Homalopsidae; genus Myanophis; species Myanophis thanlyinensis. The sequence continues at coordinate 3,015 of JAEANM010021197.1, forward strand.
CCTCACACACGAATGAGCAGCACATCAGGGTCACAGATGGCATTGGTTTCTGCATCCAGCTGATTCCAATTCCATGGCCAGCCTTGCTGAACGAAGCTTTCAACTGAGCAAGGAAGCACTGAGGGGCCAGGCTCTTCAAACCCGCATCCAGCTCACTGGAGTTCGCTGCGCCAAGGCAAGAATGAGACCTTGTCCTGCAGAGCCCGCCGCTGCTTGAGCAGGGATGATGATAATGAGAATAGCGAGGCTCTGTTTTTGCTGTTTCCAAATACCAACGATTAGCTGTTCCAGGCTGCGGGGATCACTGCAGCCTATTGCCGCCTCTGTGCACCCCATTTTTGGCCTGTTTTCTGGCTCATTTTCGTGCCGAAAAACAGATCAGTGGATGGACAGGGTTTTGGCAACATTCGCTGTATAAGATGCACAGAATTTTCACCTTTTGGGGGGGAGCGAAGTGTGTCTTATACACTGAAAAATACAGTACTCATCTGTTGCAAATAGTTATTTCTAATGGGGAAAACAGGACAAAACAATCGGGAAAATATATTTTCCTTTGCTATATTTCCATGAATTAGACCATGGCAAGGTCCCTACAGGAGAGCTCTTTTAAGGATTATGTATATAGAAAAGCAACTAACTTACCTCTGTTCTTAAATGCTAAAGATGTTGCACATAAAAATAGAGGAGCTCTGTTCAACTATCAGAGCCCTCATTTTGACAGTTTTGCTGTACTGTTGTCTGTGGATACCCCCACGAAACGAAAGCATGGGATAAACTGAGCCTGGTTTGTTCTCAGTCTTTTAAGAAGCCACAAACTACTAGCAAAAGTGATATTTGATCACAAGGTGAGGAGGCATCGAGAAATGTTTCCCCCTTTACACTTGAGCATCCAGGAAGTGATTGGAAAGATGAAGAAAAAGAAGGAAAGAGGGGAAGAGAGCAAGGGGGGAAAAGGAAGGAAATGGACAAAGGAAGAAGAAAGAATGAAAAGGGAAGGAAGGCAGGAAGGAAGGAAGGAAATAATGAGAGTGAGGGTCTGAGGTAAACCCTGCCTTAGCACTTGGCCAGCAGCAGCCTTGCTGCCTTTTGTCATCCCCATGTCCACTCCTCCTGATCTCTCCTGGTGGTCTCCCATCCACTGAGGATGCTTTGGTTACAAAGCTGAGCCTCCTCACAAGGAGAGGGAATGGGCCTCCCTCTGACCCACACACTCTGCCCTCCCGCACACACCATGAGCAACCTGGCCAAGGAAAGCGAGCACAACAGCAGTAGGGACTGTCCATTCCCACCACACCTATCAGGCCATAGCCACCCCAGCCCCCCAAAGTCAATCACAATCCTGATGCAGCCCTCAATGAAACTTTGTTTGACACCCCTGCTCTAGAGCAACAGCACACACCTACCTCCCATAAATTTAAATGGAATAGAACATTAAGTGCTGTCATTGCCAGCACCTTTATGCACCCTACTATTTGATGCCAAATGACTGCTGTGCAAAGATCTATTAGACCAGTTTATGCAAAACATTTTTTAGCATTACATACAGTATAATCACATTGTATGAGAGTAATTCATTGGAAGGTGGATAGTAAAATCAACTTTCAATCATATTGTTCCAATCAAAATGCCAAAGGCCACAGAATTTGACAGATATAAAATCATATTTTTGCCTCAGCAAGGCCACTCTCAGAGGAAAATCAACAAAACAAGCTGGATATTCAGGATGTGGTATTCATGCTGTTATGGAGAAATTTGAAGACTCAGGAGAGGTCAAGGACAAAAAGAAAAGGACTGGAAGGCCAGGGAAACTTCTGAATTCTGATGAGAAGTTCCTCGGTGCTTCTTTTTTGAGAGATTGGAGGAAGACCAGCAAAGACCTGATTCAGCATCTGACAGCTTTATTGGGATGACAAGTTGAGCCTTCTACTGTCTAAACAAGCAGGAATGGTCTTTGCAGAAGGGTAGCAACCAAGAAACCATTTTTGCTGAAAGGAAATAGGGTTAAAAGGCTAAGATATGTTGAAGCTCAAAAAGACTGGACTGAGGATCAGTGGAAGAGTATTACAGAGTCATTTGGGCATGAAATAGTAGGGCACATATAGATGTTAGCAATGACAGAGCCAGGTGTCTGCTGTTGTTGCTCAAGTGTTAAGGAGAGGTCACACTATATACTTGCCACTTTAGTCTACAGAAGCTGTTTTTTCTGCCTTTTTTGTGTTTTTAAAACTGCAAACTGATTTCCTATATTTTCTGGTTGTAGTATAAGGACACTGAGACATAATTATATATGTTCATTATACCATTGCTACAGCAACAAATCTAATGGTGACATGAGACTTTTGCATAGTACTGTGTGTGTATGTGCATGTGTAATAGAAAAACTACTAACAAATACCAATAGTCAATACAGAAGGTGTGCACGCATGTGTTGTATTGCTATCTTTTATATAGATGTCAAACAACTGCCCTAGTAAAAGCATTCCTATTCATCAGGGAGAAAAAGGGGCTTAAACTAAAAGGTGCGATACAAAAATATATTAGCATCAAGAAAAATATCAGAATATTTAAGTAAGTATTTTTCTAGACATTTTTTCAGTCTTAATAGTTAAGCAAAATTAAGATTGTGATTGGGACTAAGACAAAGAAACTGTAAAAGAGGGGGGGAAAGGCTCCACGGGTTAGTAGTTGGTAACATGATTAAGATAGAATATAAGACAGAGCTCTAAATAGATTACACTAGTTGAAAACACTTATCAGGCTGCACTAAGATATACAAGGGGAAATTTTAAAATAGCCATTCCCTCATTACTTATTTTTTATTAAATAAACCATCCCATACTCCTCCAAGACTACACCCTTTATTACTAAGTGCTGAAACTATAATATGTTCATGAAACTTTTGTTCATGAACACTTATATTAAATAAAAGTATATTTGTTTAATACTGTATAATAATATTGTTTAATATTGTATGTTCTCCATATGCTAAATAAATAAATAGAGCATCCAATATACCTTAAACTGTTCTATTCCCAAATTATACAAAGTTTCAAATCAAACTATGTAGCTTTTTCAAATGTAACCAAAATGGGGCAAAAAAAAAAATCTTCATCAACATTTGTTCTAGTCTCCTAAAGCTTGATATCTATACAGTTCTTTCAAAGGAGAGTAAAACCTCCCTGATGACAAACTCTGGAGACATTATTGGGAGTACTTCAGTAATTGCTAACATTCTTAATTAAATTTTGTCAACAGTTTATCAAAGCAGGGATTGATAACTGTTTGGAAGTTATAACTGCAAAGAGATGAGACACATTGCACATATGGGTAGAAGAAAATATTTTAAATGTATGTTTTAAACTTATGTTTTCGGAGGTTTAAACATTTTATATTACTTTTTAAAGAATTTGATATGCACTTACATATAAGTGCAGTGTGAGACCTATTTTATTCTACAACAATGGCATTTTGAGGTACATTGGGCTGAAACAGGAGTACTGACCCAGAGTCACCCAATGAGCTTGCATGCTTACTACCTACATTCTATAAATGCATAAACCTCTTTATTGTGCAACCGCTTTCATTTGAACTATGTAATTTAGAAATTAGCAGACAATACTCCTTTTAAGATGCTGACAAAATTCAAGAAAGGAAAAAACCTTTATTTTCAGATCCTAGTTATTTATTAAACTAGAAAAAAATGATGTGAGTTAAATTTCAGCCTTGGAACCCATGAGAAACAAGTTTTACCTGTATTATCAGAACATTTTATTTTGGTCAATTGACAGGACAAATATTTCCTATCTTACTCAAAACCTATCTATATTTTTATATCAGCATCTCCTGCATTTAAGATGAACTACATTTTAAATAGGAATCTCAATTTCACCTTAATCCCCATACTTTATTTTGCATGTTATCAGTGGTGGGATGCTGCCTGATCGCACTGGTTCTAGCGAACTGGTAGTGGCGACAAGCATTTGGCACCACCCACCTGCCCTATCCTGTCCTATATCCCCTTTTTTTTCTTTCTACCTCAGCTGAATCATGCAGCACAGTTGTTTTCCGCACCTCTGCAGAGTTGTTTTCTGCACCTCTGCAGCGTTCTTACTCACCCGGGCTGCCTCAGGTAAGCTCAATAGCTGCAGTGTTGAAGCTGTGTTGCAGCGCAACTCACCGAACCAATTGTAAAACCTGTTGCATCCCACCACTGCATATCATCATGGACAAGATGAGACATTCATTTTTGCAAACCTACCATATGTTTATTCCTGTTGATCATTATCTGAATATATAAATAAAATGAAGCATAAGGATTTAAGTCAGAGGAGAGTTCCTGAAATCATAATTTGCAACTATTACTGGGAAAGAAAATAGAAACCTTAGCTCCTTGTTTCATTTTACTTGGTTTTTCCAAACTGGTTTACAGCCCTGATATTCCTTGGTAATCTTTCACTTACATACTAACCAGCTCCGCTCTGATTAGTTTTGAGTCCAGATGCCTACTAACACCATGCACCCCTCATGTACTATTAGAACTCCATTATTCTTTAGGCTGGGACTTGACTTTTTGTTATCTCTCTTTTTCTTATTACAATGCAAAGGAAACAAAAGATTTCCTTAAAATGAGAAAAAGAAATAGGAAATACTACAATGTCTAGCTAAATGTTTGCTTAACATATTCCTTCCTGTGCAAATTTTGCTTCAGTACCAGTTTTTTTCAATGTTATGCCCTCCAGATGTCCTGATGTAAACATTAAGATTTAAAGTTGCAATAAACCAGGAACCATATTTGGAATCACTGTGTTTTCAGCCCCACCCATATATATCTTTTCCAGAGGTACCTCATTATTCCTATGTTAGCATCTTTTATTCAGGGGAAACTATTTGAAGTAATTAAAATAATTATGATAACTTTCAATTATTTCATACTGCAAGTCATTATTGCAATGCTATGCAATAGTGATAATGGCTTTATGTGAAAAATATGAAAATCTATCGAACAATTAATTTTGAGTGGACCACAAATCGACATATGGAAATCAGCAACAAATTAAAATGTCTTCATTAACAACTATATGAACCTGCTTTGTCTTCTCTAAAAACCTAGTTCCTATTCTTTGTATACAAAACACAAAAGTTGAGGAAAACAAATAATAATACATCTTTAAAATATTCATTAAGTGTCGAGATTGTTGAAAATAACAAGATGCATTTCATGTCCGTCACTAGAGCTGATGTATTGATTACCTCCATCCATACTCAGATAATTCATACAATCCTAAAAGTTCATGAACATTTAGAAATGCCTGATATCAAGGCATGACCAAGTGATCTACTTGCACAACCAATGCACAAAATGGTTATTAACAAGCTTAAATCACTTTTTTCATAATTGTATGTTCTTGACATTAAAAATTTAATTGAGATAACTTTATCATAATTCTCATCTTAAGAACGGCAAACCATAATAGCATTGGTTTAAAATATATTTTCAATAAAATCAAAAATAATTCTTTAAAACTAATATGAACCATCAGAGGTGCACAGTATTTATTAGACTTTACAGTACACTGTGCATCTGTCTTCAAAACTTGGGCAGGGAGAAAAAATAACAAAGATCTTTCAAAGTTCAATTCTGTAGCATCATTGAGATATCTGGCATTAGTTAAACAAAAAAATACTGTATTAGACTTAAAACAAAATAAAACATTTCAGTTATCTACAACTATGTATTTTCATATTGTGAAAGCTGTTGTGCTTTGGGTTTATAACTGCTAATCTGAATGTTAACAAAGAGTTTATTCCAGCTTGATATAGGACAACTTTTTTAAAAAAATAAACACTATTCACTTTAGTTAAGATTATATATACCATTATATGTATGAATATTAAGGCATCCATTTTTTAAACTGAACACATGTTCTCTCTTATGGGGTCAGAGGGGAAGAGCAGAAAGGGAAAACCTATTCTGGCAGGAGTTTGCTCTCCAAGCTTGTTTCAATTTAGTTTCCTTACCAGACAGGAGGTAACATCATCATCAGGATTTTCTGGGAAAATGTTTTATCAATGTTTTACCATTTTTCCTCCAGCCCCAATCATTTCAAAATGTGAAGGCAGATTGTCAAAAACATGCCCTATCTCACTGAAGTGCAAAACCATATGGGCAGAGGCGGCACCACATTCATACTCTTTGCTCTGGACAACATAATGGGGAAAGACTGAGCTCAGTAAGGCTGGAGAAGACTGGAGAAGAGTAATGCTTCTTTCTGCCTGCTTGACCTCTTTTCTGGGAACTTCTGTAGGGAGGGCTGGGCTCATCCGCTGCCTCCTCTGAAAGTCAATTATAGTTGCTTTGAAAAGATACCAACCTGTTATTTATTTATGGGAGAGAAGGTACTTGTGGTCGTTTCTGCCTCCAGTGCCTTAATATATTTAGGTCACTGCCTGACCTTGCCGACCATCTTCCTTCCTACCTGAGGCAGCCAAAATCCCTTGTTTTCGTCTTCCCCTGAGGGAACCTAGAGGACTCAGGTGATTGCTTACATTCCCGCCCTTATTCCTGCCATGCTTAGATGGCAGAACCATTTGAAAGGGCAGCCCGGCAGGGTCGGTCACCCGGTCGGTGCTCTTTTAGGCAAGGCTGCAGGCCCGAGTCCCGCCCGCTTTACCACCAAGCCAAGAAGCAGTGAAAGTCAGCAAAGCAAAGGGGACTCTATTCCTCTCCCACCCCACCCGCAAAAAAAGAAAAACTAAGAAAGAAAGGAGGACCGCCTGTCTTCTCCGGCCCAAACCATCCTTGCTGGCTCTTCTATTTACCGCGCCGCTCTGAGAAGCAGAAAGTGGCTCTGCCTCCGCTCGATCCCCTCCAGCGGCTCGTCCCGGATCCTGCGCTTCCCGGAGCCAGAGGGCGTAGACTGGGGCCGCTCATGCACCCCGTTTCACCGGCCAGCGACCTCTGAAGGCTGGAGGGACGGGGTGGGGTGCGGGGGTGAGGAGGCGACGCCACAGCGCGGACGCAAAGCCAAGCCACCGGACCGAAACCCGAGGCCGTTGGGCTCAGCAGGGGCTGGACGCGGCCGGCGCCCACAGTCTCTTCTACGAGGTTCTGGGGCCTTCCAAGCGCCCCCAAACGCCGCTCGGAGATACCTCGGCCGCCCACCACGCCGAACCCGGAAAAAAAAAAAAAAAGAACCGAGCGCACCGCCTTCTTTGCGGCTCTCTTCACGCCGAGTTCGCCCGGGTAAACCCGCACCTCACCTGCCGGCGGCGAAGCGCCCACGCTCCCGGATCACACGCTCCGCAGAACTTTTTTTGGGTCATTCACGCCCTCCCCCGTTTCACGGGGCCCACAACAGCAGCAGCGACTCCCTCCTCGCTACGTCACGCAGGCTGAGCCTGACGCTACCCGCGCACTTGGGTCCCATTGGCTCGTTTACCGGGCCGGAGGGCGGTATTAGCATATCGCCACGACGACAGCCCAAGCCTGTTCCCGCCCTCTTCGAGGAAGGCTTGTTTCTCGCAATCGAGTCGGCTCTGCTGCCCCCCACCCCCCCACACCCAGCCCCGCCCCGCCCCGCTGGTGTTCCTCCGGCCTGGAGGTTTCTCCTTTCCTCGCAGAGCCGCGTTCTTGAGCCTGTGCGCGCGTGTCACAGGGTTGCCTGAGGGCGGAGAGATTGCGCAACCGGGGTTACGAGGTGCTCGGCTCTTCCCTGAAGCATGATCGGTTCCGCGCAATGGTCGCTGACAAATCAAGCAGGCGGTATCCAGCGAGCCAGCTCTTTTAAAAGTAGTGCAAAAAGGAAGTCTCGGAATTTAAGTCGGCATTTCGAGACCTGGCACAGAGGCTAATTTTTCAAACTCGCCTTTTCATTTTTATTACGGTAATTTAAAACGAGCACCCTGAAACTAGAGTTCCCTAGACATAGTTTGTCTACAGCTCCCGAATTTGGGAAGATAAAGCCAAAGGTAGATTTAGAATTTTGTAGAGAGAAAAAAAAACCCCCATACACACCTTTTTGTTAGATTTAAGAGACCAACTAACCGCAGTTTGTTCTAGTAACATTTTCAATTGTTTCCATTTTTTCCCCTTGTGTAGTGTGTGTTTTTAGTTATTTTGAAACCATGATTTTTTAAAAAGTTTAGCCTCCACCACCCTGGTCCTCTGTAAATGTTTTACTTGACAGTTCCCGTGCATTAGCTGCAAGTCCCTGCAGTTGACAAGATTTTCAGAAGTGAGTTGCCTTGTCTTCTTCCTGTGGCTAAGAGAGAGTGATTGGCCCAAGGTCACCCAGCTTAATAAAAGGTCTGGGTATTTTAAAATTAATGAATCTAGACTTCGGAATGTAGCTTGATAACTGAGATAGTGGCTGACAACAGTTTAAAGTCCTAGATAGAAAAAGAGTTAACCAGAGTTGGCTTTAATAAAAAAGCTTCCTTAGGGTGCAGTTCCACTGTACTTCAGTTATGTGAAATAGGATTAGCAATTGTACTCTACTACAAAACCAGTTTATGTCCTATGTCTCTCATATCAAATAGAAAATAAATGCTAAATTATTTCTTCAATGACCTTGGAAATAAAATGACTGAAACCAATTTAACTACATACACAAGCAACTAAAATCCTGTACCATATTTTTCACACACCCATCTGCTGAAATTCTGAAGTAGCAATAGCTAGTGAGAATGATTATTTATGGAGCTTTAGTTTCTTTGGAAAATTCACCTGGTTCTTAGAGGGTTGGGTTTTTTTCTGGCTAGAGGCCACTCACATCCTGGATATAAACTGTTTCAACTCCTACCCTCAAAACAATGCTATAGGGCATTGTACACAAGAACAACTAGACACAAGAACAGCTTTTTCCCAAACGCCATCACTCTGCTAAACAAATAATTCCCTCAACAC
>JAEANM010021198.1:0-11918 GCA_017656035.1 Myanophis thanlyinensis
TGCCTGCCTGCCTACCTACCTACCAACCATCTTCTATGTCTATTTGTCTGATATGAGGCTTAATTTTCTTATAATTGTATTGACTTTTCTGCATTTCATTCTATTCTTTCAAACACAAAAAGGCTTCTGTACATCCAAGGATGTTCAGTTTTGAAAACTCAGAGTCCAAAATAACTTTGTGGTCTTTGCTGTGTTGTTATCTGGATTTTTTTTTATATTGACTGAATTGATGTTTGCCTCAGAGATGAATATTCAAATTCAAATTAACTGAACATGAGAACAATTCTATATTTCAGGCTTGAACATAAAATCTTATGTTTTAAAAATAAAAGAAGGAAGTAGTAGAAATAGTTGTCCATGTGATTTGATACAAAGGAATAACAGCAAGAGAGATTATGGTATCTCACAGAAAAGAAAAAACATTGGTATCATATGTAAGGATTTTGTTATATCTGATTCTTTCCTGTACATGCATTCCATACATTTTTGTTTACAGAGAATTTTACATTTGAGAGTTCTTGATTTTTACAACTGTCAACATCACATGATCTAAAAGGACCTTAGAACACACAAATCATTTAACCTGCTCACTGCTGTTAACCAACAGGGGCTCAATTATGGGCTTCCAGCAATGTTTTATTTAGAATAATTGAAAGGGCAAGATTAGGCAAGCAGAAAGTTCCAGCTGCTAATGCTGCAATGTGTCACAAGGATGACAAAAAGGGGTTCTTTATCACTCTGATTGTTCCAGGAAAAGACTTTTACATTATTGCCAAGAAAATTAGGTGTCCATGTCTGTGAATAAAACTTCCACATCTGGGCTGCATAACAGTTCAACCATAGAGGGCACAAAACATACTGCCTGCTGCTTCCTTCTAATGGATGTCCAAATTTTTGCATCTTACATATAGTAGCCCAAGAATGCAGTCACTAGAACAAAGCTCAACTCAAAAAAGATTTTGCTTTGTTTGTAAATAAAAAAGGCATTTGTTTCCTAGATACTGAATGTAACTAAAATAACAAATAGGCAGCAACTATAACAACACCACTTGAAAAAGACTTTGTAAGAGAATTTCTCTAACTATATTAATAATAATAATAATTAAACATGGTCTCAGTGTTCTATACCCTGAAAGCCACAAAGCTGTATTTATCGTATATCTATATTACTGACAAAAAGTAAAATTTAATGCAATGCTTTAAACTGTCAGTTCTTAAAGTGCCTTATTTTTAAATGGGACAAAAAAAAAATACTGGTTGTATGTGGAAAAGTTCTTTTTAAAAAGCATCTATTTTTACATAGATTTTGGATGGTCTACAGCAAATATTATTTGCAGGGTTTTGGTTTTTTTTAACTCCAGCACAGCAACAAAAAGCAAAGTTTTATAAAAAATGGGGGAAAGCAATTTTTTTTTCAAAAGTGTTCTGCAACCAATACTGTCCCACCTAAGGTCCCAAGGGTAAATCATTTGATCTCTGAAAGGTATTTTACTGAGAATAAACCCTTTTGATTCTCTCTTCTAGCCCTTTCGACCTGGCTGGGAAATAGGAGTATCTACTTAGACAAGTTCAACTTTGGCATTGGGATAAACAGCTACCACGTCGTATCCTTCTGGTGGTTTAACCCTTTCCTTGGCATGTGTCTCACAGTATAGTTGTTCCTCAATGAAGAAATAGCCCCTTTGCTTCAGGTTGAGCCCACAGTCGTCACACATGAAACATTCTGGATGGTAGAGTTTGTCACGGGCTTTCACTATTGTACCACTGTTAGAGTGAAGGAGAGAAGAGAAGATAAGAAAGTTAAATATTTAAAACCATTACTATTTCTTGCAGGTCATTGAGTTGTTACATAAGCCTAAACATCTGTAGAGATTCTCAGTCATCCAGGTCAGGGTTCTCCCAATAGTGCTTTTTCAAGAGGCAACTGGACTTTCTTGTTTTGTCTTTTGAAGACATTTCTCTTTTCATCTTCAAAAGAGAACATCTTCAAAAGAAAAACCAAGGAAGTCCAGTTGCCTTCTGGAAAAGGACCTTTGGGACAACCCTGACCTGGATGACTGAGAATCTCTACAGAGTTTTAGCTACACAGTTTGGGATGAATGCCCTTTGAATGGTGTGGGAGTAAGGATGGATTTCCAGAGGGGGAAACAAATTGCAAACTACAGAAACCAGGAGCACTACTCAGGCGACCCTGAGGACACAGATAAACCTCCAAGTGCTTCAACAACCCTCTAAAAGGATGCAAATGACCACCTGTCTGCAAGGAGTATAAATCTTTCCATCACTCACAAAAGCTGAAGAAGCTTCTTGGATGAGAAGCAAAACGTCTTCAAAAGAAAAAACAAGAAAGTCCAGTTGCTTGGGCTAAGCATAAAAACTTCTATTTTACCTAGGCACATCTCTGGCCCCCAAGACAAAAACTAAAAGTTACTAAGACCTAATAGACAGCCATCAACACCCCAATTAAACATCTAAGAAACTACACACAACAGGCACCATATGAATACCACGCAGAGAACAGCCCAAAGCTGTTGAAGTTCCCTGGGGATGGATTCCAGAGTTTGAAAGCTTAGAAGACAAAACCTCTGGTCCCAGTGACTGACCCAGACTGGATCTCTCACTGTTTGCAAAAGGCGAAGATGTGCAGCTGCTCCTTAATTCTATATTTCTGAGCCAACCAGATTCTAATGAAATCAGGGAAAGCCGCTTTTGCATGGAGTTCCATACAAATTTGGGAACAACATGGGTACTTTGGATCGATAGACTAACATTCGTCAATGTTAAAAGCTGCAATATATATTTAATTAACCTTCCTGTGAAAGAAGAAGTCCAGATACCATCCCGCTCTTATAATTCCACCCAGCACATAACGTGGTTTTATGGCCCATACATTACGACGAGAGTTTAAAATGAAACAGATGGCACTTTTATTCACTAGCTTTCCCAAACAGGATATAAACGATTAAGACTCCTGCAGAGATTCATGTACTTACACAATGCCATTACCGCATCTGGTACACTCCGGGAGCACCTGCAAGCCAGACATGGCCCCACCCAGTTTAGGGACTGGAGATTTAATGTGTCTTGGACTGATCACTTTGTCGTACTTTTCGCCTGTCAAGAAGGTCAGATAAAATTTCAGTATTACTGATTTAAGGCATGTCCCAGATATGCAAACTTCTTTGTTTAAATACAGGTAGTCCTTGACTTACAACAGTTCACTTAGAGACCATTCAAAGTTATAACAGCACTGAAAAAAAACGACTGGAACCATTTTTCACACAATCATTGAGGCATCCCCATGGTCACATGATCAAAATTCAGACGTTTGGAAACTGCTTCCCCTTTTGAGGCCTTCTGACAAGCAAAGTCAATGGGGAAGCCACATTCACTTCACAACCATTATTATCTTAACAAATGCAATGAATCACTTAACCACTGTGGCAAGAAAGGTCATAACATGGGACAAACTCACTTAATATACTGTATGTTTCACTTAGCAACATACATTTTGGGCTCAATTGTGGTCGTAACTCGAGAACTATCTGTAATTTCTTCTTGAATTAAAAAATAAGGGGGTAGTTTAAAAATATACACATATTCTGTTCTTTTATTACCAGAATGATAGGGACAGCCTAAGGCTGCATTCACAGAAGGCAGAAAATGCTTTAGAAATCATTTTTCCCCCTGAGCTAATATGGGGCTGTATGTCAGATGATATAAAGATTAGGGAACAGGTGACCAGCATTAATATTAAGGTATTTATTTTAAAATGGTAGCATGACTATAAGAATGCAAGATAACATGGGAATATCATATGAAATTCTGTTTTGCTAGATAAAAAACAAACATTAAAAAAAACACAGGGGAAAATGGTGTGAGAGATATTTAAAAAGTAACAAAGGAAAGCTGGTACCAATGAGCCGTAAAGAGGAAACGCAGAAGACAGATGATGCTGCCTAATTTAGAAAATGTTTTGACTTTATGGATGGTGTGTGTGTGTGTGGGGAGAGATATGACCTCTTGCTATGTAAAGGAAATCAAGCAAGGCAAATAACACTGCTAAAGTGCACTTTTATAGCATGGCAGATTTATTTATTTTACTGTATGTCAGGACTCAGAGAGATCTTTAAAGGCCTGTAATAAAAGCAAGACAGCATGTTAGAAACTGGCTCTTTTTAAAGGATTATATTATGAAAAAAAACCCTATGTAGTTTGAACTAACCAGAAAAAAAGGGAACCCAAGAAATATTTATATACAAGATTATATACCTATAATGCTTTTGAATATACAGATATGCAGAGTCCAATCTCCACATTCCGACTGCTCTGCTTTTTAAGCAACCTTATGCATGCTTTGAGCCTTTGCTTGCTGATAGTTATGTCAGTGTCCCCTTCGCCTGTTCTTTTTAATCACATACTTGGGAAGGGGGGGGGGAAGGGGGGTTTCCTGATTTTTTTTCTTAATTTTCTTCTCCACTCACATCAATAGTAAAATATAAAGACCTGCAATTAAAAATGGAACAACTGTGACAAAAGAAAGCAAAGGTAATATCAATCGTAATATGTGTCTTGGGGCGCAATTCACAAACCACTGGAGCACCAGAAGAACACTGTTGGCATTGATAAAATCACAGTCAGTCAATTGCAAAAGGCAGCTGTACTTGGAATAAACTTGGATTAATTATATTAATAAGAGGAGGGAGATATAATGGATATGTTTGCCATCTGGAGTTATTTGTAAAAATAATAAGGGCAAGATACAAATAAATAGATAAAAAGTCCTGTGATGATACCTTTAGCACCATCAAACAGCACCTGCCTATCCCAGATGCTTGGGAAGGACTCAAAAGGTGGATTGAAATGTCAAATCCTACCTAAACATCTGGCTGACTGTGTGACCAACCATCACGATGAAGAACTATTGCACATATGGTTTCTAAGACTGGCATGTACCTTAAGGAATGCATAAAAGGGGAACGTTTGTGCTCCTTACCATTCTCTCCAGCTTCCAACATGCCTTGTAGATACCGGAAAGATCCTGACTGCTTAGGTTCTGAAACGGGCTTTTCATGATCTTGTAGCATTTTGTACACATCCGAGTCTGTGTCGATTCCATTTTTGTTCCTCGGGAGAGACCTTAGTGGATCCGCACTATTTGGATAGAGAATGAAGGTTAACCAATTGATGCCAGCTTAAAAGGTACCAACCTAAAGTCCATTAAAGAAAATGAGTCTTTCATGAGGAGTTTCTTTCACAATGTTGACAACTGCAACTTTTGACAAACAAATCCTGTGTTTACTAATGAGGATTCAACCGTTTCTGCTTTCTTGTTTCTGGAGTGATGGTTGGTCATGTACATGTGCAATCTATTAAATGCAAAGAATTGCCAATGAAAGAGCCAAGCCCTTGAGTTCATTCTACTGGCTACTGAACCATGTATTTAAGACTAACCAGTAAGTGCAAGACAGCTGCTGCAATTCATTTAATTACTGTGTTACACATGGATCATATTTTTTTTAAATGCATTAAATTAAATTACTGAAGGAATTGGAAGTTCTCCCACCACTGAATAATATTTGGCACTGGAGGGTTTTTTTTGTTTGTTTGTTATTGCCAAATGTTGTCTCAGGGATACTACTTTAAAAAAAAACAAAACTTCACCCCTTATAAATTTGATTCCTTGTGGATTGGGCTGCATTTGACCTATAATCCATTTGAAAAAAAATTTAATATAATGTGTGATGTTTTATTTGATGTTTGTAATGGCAAACATATATGGCTAAGAAGTAAAAATTAATGGTCACTCATACCATCACACTGGGTTCCTTGGGGACAGCTATTTTGCTATCCATAAATTTTGGAGGGGGTGAAATAGAAGAACTTCAGTTCAGACTTATTTAAATGCTGCATTCTGAAACTTTACATGATACCACAAACCCCTGGAGAGATGCAAAAGTGTGCTAAACTACATAAAATCAGAATAGGATTCAACCAGTTTGCGCCTAATTGCTAGAACTGCTTGTTAACTTTCTAAGCCGTTCAGAGAACTGCTGATTCAGCTGGTTGTTAAATTATTTGAATCCCACTACTGCATAAAATCCCTGAAAAACAGGGGCTGAGGTTGGAAATGATAGTTAAAGAAGATCACTTTTAAAACTGCTGGGTAATTTTACCACCATTTTAGTCAAAACTGCTGAAATCCTCAAAAAAAAAATAATTCATCTGTTTTTCTAACGATTTCAGCTTTATCATCCCCAATGGATTGTCATCTGGAATCAGTAGAAATTATGGATTCTAATTTGATAGATTTTAAACATCTAAAATTATTTTTAAACAAGCAACCTTTCATTTTAGTATTATCCAATTCATGATATTAAAGGATACAGCCGTGATCTGTTTTTTTAAAATGATCTGTGTTTATAAAATCCAGCTAAGTGTATATTTTAACACCAAAGCATGTTTGTACTTGGAAAATGCAGCATCTTAACTTAATATATGGGCAGCCCCAAACTTCTATTCTTTTGATTTTATCTTATTCATACAATATACCATGCAGGTCACTTGATGTGCTGTGCGGTTAATTCGAGCTGATGGCCTAGGGATGATACTACAGCAGAGGTGAAATTCAGCTGGTTCGCACCAGTTCTACAGAACCAGTTATTAGAAGAAATCACCTTCTGTTTGTTTTTCCCACTTTCCAGGGTTAATCCTGTAAAGATTAACTTTATAGGGTTAATCCTGTAAATAATGCAGTTGTTTCTAGCCTAATCTTTATTGCCTTGCTCACAGAAACTGCCTCTCCCCTTATTACATTGTAACTTTGGTGAAGTTTAATTCTGTGCTTGGTGATGTTTAATTCTGTGGCCACACCCGCAGAACGATAGTAAAAAAAACTGAATTTCACCACTGTACTGCAGTATAAACCCAGATGTCTGAATTTAATGTAGCAACTCAGACCTGTTTAAATCTCAGTCCTAAATGTATTCATATATTACAAAAATGTATCCTTGTACTTTAACATTTTTCTCCTGCATATTTAAAACTATTACTTTGTAGCACTGCATATATAATTTAAAGAGACAGCGTGGCGCGGTAGTTAAGGCACCAGGCTAGAAATCTACAGACCAAGTTCTTAGGCATAAAACCAGCTGAGAGACCTCGAGCCAGTCATTTTTTCCTCAGCCCTAGAAGGAAGACAATGACACACCACTTCTGAAAAAAACTTCCCAAGCAAACTGCAGAGACTTGTTCAGGTAGTCTGTGAGAATTGGCACAAGTGAAGGGGGGAGGGGGGATAATATAACATTACACATGTATTTTAAAATGACTTTACCAATGGGAATGTCTTTGGATATTCTCAATCATCCAGGCCATGGTTGTCCCAAAGATGCTTTTGAAAAAGGCAACTTTTTCCTTGAAAATGTCTCGCTTCTCATTCAAGAAGCTTTTTCGATTCTCATCTGCCTTCTGAAAAGCACCTTTGGGACAAATGGGAATGTTCTAAGATGAATTTCATTTTTCTTTTGCCAATTTATCTTGAAAAAATTTATTAGGCTGCTATTTTAACAATTGTGTACTAATAGATAAAGCAAATCTGTAACACAAACACTGTTTTATTGATGGTCTGTTGAATAGGTCATAATTTATTGTCATATGTTAAGATGTAAATCTGTTTAAAATCTATAACAAAATGGGTTTGAGATAACTCCAAAACAATGTTATGAATCAACGTGATATGTGTCTTTTAATTAGGTTCCCCTGCCTGGGGAATAAAATTCTCATCACCAAGCAGCAAAAAGGTGGAGAAAATTCCTCTGTTTTGCTGCCTTCTACTGGCTATCAGGAGTTCTGGAACCCAGATAGTATAGTTTGATTTTTAGTAAATCCATTTTAGGTGGAAATGGATGGTGGATGCTCTTCGAACAGAAGCACATATCTGACCCCACTGATACTTACCTTTTCATACTCGGTATACCATGTGTGGACCAAAACATCCAGATGACCATTAAATAGATATGAAAAGCGAGAGCTTTCTGTATCTCACTACTGCCCTCTAGCAATTGCCTGCATTTTTGCAGCATTTCTGCTTCATTAGTTTAATTCAGGCATTTCTAAAAGCAACATGTACACTTTTTACTCCATACCTTTGGGGAGTTGAGATATGGAGACCACTCATCTGTGGGGGTAAACTAGAATCCGGACTGTTGTTTGCATACAGACGTGAAGGATTATTGTATTGCAAATTTAAGGTCTGCTTGTTGTCTGTTGGACTTCCTCCTGATGAAAAGGCCATGGGTCTCCTGTTTGGAACAGGTCCATTATCCTAAGCAAAAGAAGAAATCATGATAAGTCGCCCTTGTCTGTAATAAACTACTACTTTCAGTAAACTGAGACCCATTAAGTGGTCCACTGCAACAGTATTTATTTAATAGTAATGGAGCCTGTAAATTGGGGAATAAAGTATCAGCAAAGAGGATCTGTTTGAGGAGGAAGAAAATATATGTATTTCACATGTGTAAGACACCTGTTGTACAATGCCTGTGTTTTAACTTGAGTTGTATCTAAATTAATTGAAATACATATTCAGGTTAGATCTAGCTTTGAAGAAATGTATTGGTCCTAATAAATAAGAAATAACTGTATGGATGAGCAGATGTAAACGTGGCATTTAATGTCTGTCAAAATAATAATGTTATTGTTTTTTAAGTTCTGTAATCTATTAATGTAAAGTCGAGGGGAACTTTACTAGGAAACAGGTCTTCTACATTATAGCCTAACAATTAACTCACACTCCTTCTCAGTGAGGAAGACTTTTAAAACTACCTCTTTAAGCTGCTGTTTGAATCTTAGGATGATTGCCAGTATCTGTTTATCATTATATAGTAAAATGCATCAATTATTTTATTATTTTAACAGTTATTTTGTTTTTGTTTTTAAAAAAAATGCTCTTGCAAAGTCTGTGAGATTGGGACTTTAAAAAACAAACAAACTGCTGCAAAGTGGAATAAAACAGTAATTATCAAGATAAAAGAATACAACAAAAAAAGGGCCAAGGAAAGAATGCATAGTGCTACAGTCATTTGGAGTTTTATTTTTAGAACAAAGATGGATGAGTTTCACAAAATAGAATGTCTTAGCCATTTGTTTAAATGTGCAATCAACAGTGGCTGCCATTAATAGGTATTGCCTATCCAGAGCTCCCTCAAGTTTCCCTCCTCTTCTTCCCCTTTTCCTTTGCTGTCTGTTCTCATAACCATGATAGCCATGAAAGCAAAAAGAATGTGAAGAAGCAGAAGCTATTACCCACCTTGCGCCCATTTACCCTGGAGAGTTCTAGAAATTGGACCTTGAGGGGAATTTGAAAATTATTCAGAAAAAGTGTTCTGGATATTGCACAAGGATAATACTCTTTCTGATATTTTATTAAAACAGTATCTGGGGTTTTTTTCCCCCCTCTTCTTGAGAAAAAGGGTGATACTGCTTTAAAAACCAGAACGACCTTTGCAAGTGCTAACAACTTAATTCAAGCAATTTTGAAGAGCAGCATAAAGTGGTTACACTCCTGTGGAGGCAAAAGCCCAGCCACATAATAATTATAATCTCCATGCTTAAAAAGACTGTAATTTTATGATATGCATAAGCAGTGCAAAGATTTTTCTAAAATTTTCTGCAAATACTTTATGTTTACAGTTTTTCAAATATTTACCTATAAATGAATGCTAACTCTTAAAACTAGCTGGCTATTCTTTTCCATATGAAGGTTTTCTCTAGAGCATTTGTTTATGTGAGAACTGTTTAGAATTGAAAGCCTTGATTAATTATGGATTCCTTACTTCCCATTTATTTCTTCCTGACTTCTGGGAATGGATGCTGATTATGACAGTAAATGGCATCAAGCCAGCATGCCTTTTCAACCCCTCAGCTGGTGCCCGACTATTCCTCTGCACTGCCCAACTCTTGTACAGGAAAAGGAACTAGGAGGGGAACAAACAGAGTCTACATAATCAGGAATGCAGCCAGATTTTTCTGGTAACTCCTTGTACCTAGAAAATGCTTCTGTGGACCTGTCACTCAGACTGGTCTATGAAATAGATTGGACCATGGTTTGTTCTTTTCTGTTAAAGAGAAAGCAGAGATGGGACAATCAAATAACAAATTAGCTCTGTTTCTGGAAGCATGGTCTGCTTCTTATGGAGAAGAAAAGAGGCACTACAATTCTCTTCAGATGGCTGGAATAATAATAAGAAGAAGAAGAACAAAAGCATACAAAGCCAGACTCAAGACAGCAATAAATAGCAAATTCCACTCTGCAAAGAAGCTGAAGAAACAGTGGACCACTTACTTAGCTGCTGCTGAAAGATCACACAGATGGACTACAAACAACAGCATGACAAAGTAGCAACAAAAGTGCATTGGAATATCTGCAACCAATAACATTTGCCTTCAAGCAAGAATTGGTGAGATCACAAAATAGAGAAAGTCATAGAAAACGGAGAAGTTAAAGTGCTCTGGGATTCTACAATTCAGACAGACAAGCACCTGACACATAACACTCCATACTGAGAACAATTCTTGAGAACAAAAGAAGTCTGCACAGTAGATATGTCAGTGCCTGGAGAGAAGGGAAAAGAACTGGAGAAAAATCACAAAATATAAAGATCCACAAATAGAAATAAAATGACTATGGCAAAAGAAAGAAAAAGATACTACCAATTATAATAGGCTCCTTGGGTACAATCCCAAAATACTAAAAGCATCATTTCAACATCACTGGCATCGACAAAATTACCACCAATAAATTGCAAAAGGCAACTTTGGAATACCATACACCCTGGGATGGTACCTTTAGCACCATCAAACAAAAACAAATGCCTATCCCAGCTCCTTGGGAAGGACTTGATAGGTGGATAAAAAACTTATTTCAGTGTCATTATAACTTTCAGTTTATCACTAAACCAATAGTTCTAAGTAGAGGACATTCCCCCACTAGCAAAATTTATCATCACATATATTTGACATCCTCCATCAATATGTTAAGATTGCAGGGGGAGATGAATCCGGATAAGGACACATGCCCAGCCTCCTTCTCCAAAGGATTCTTCTTCCTCTCCTTGTACAGAGGTCAGGCTGAGACTGTAGTGGGCATTTCTCATTTTCTGTGTACCTGTTTTTTTTTCTCCCTAGAAGTCTAAACAGAGCTGAGAAATGAAAGATATGAAAGTAAATAAGCAAGCTCATTACTTGTTTTAAACAACTGCTGTCAGCAATTGTAGAGAGGGAGATACAGTTTGATTATTTTGTCTTTTCACTGAAGAGCTATCATTTTCCAGATTTGTCGTTTTTGCAACTTTAATTAGAAATAGCACATTTTCAAACGTTAAAACATGCCTTTTAATTTTCCTGACTTTATTGCCCTGTTACACTGAAGGGGAACAGGAATAGTAAACTGGAAATACATTGCTTTGGCTAAATGCAAAGTTTTCTTATCCTAAATTAGCACAAGAGAAAATAAAAACTTAAAATGTTCAAAATCAAGCAAATGGCAATATGCATAAGAAAATATGAGAGAATATTTAATACAGCTCATTTTGGTTTTACTGAATATTATAAATTCAGTATACAGTACAGATTTATTCTCTCTGAAGAGAACCTTTTTGATTTGTTACCATACTTCCTGCTGAGTCATGTCAACTAGCACACAGGGCCTTTTATAACTATAATAGTTTTGCCAGATTCATAGTTTCTGAAAAATGATTTAATGTTTCTGAAGTGCACAACCCAATTCAGCATCATTTATTTCAGCTTTTTCTCCTACTGACACAAATATGGCATTTTTGGTGAGCCCTGATAAAGCAAGGGACTGGATTCATGTAAATTTATCTGCTGTAAAATTTTTATACACACACACTATATAT